>PVJS01014112.1:0-40927 GCA_004027185.1 Glis glis
TGAAACCGGGTCTCACGAAGTTGCGGAGGGCCTCACTAAGGAGAGAGAGAGAGAGAGAGAGACAGGGAGAGAGAGAGAGAGAGAGAGAGAGAGAGAGAGAGCTGAGGCTGGCCATGAACACGGATCCTTCGGTCTCTGCCTCCCAAAGTACTGGGATTACAAGCGTGCGCCACCACGCCTGGCTACTATCAAGATTTCTTTATCCAGAAAAAGATACCCACAAACCTCAGGAAATTAAAATGAGAATTAATAAATGGGATGGAATTAAATTAAAAAGTTTCTGTTCAGCAAAGGAAACCATCAAGAGTCTAAAGAGAGAGCCTACAGAATGTGAGAAGATCTTTGCCAGCTATTCCTCTGATAGAAGACTAATGGGAAACTGAACTAAATAGTTCAGAAAAGAAGAAATAATACAAATGGCCAATAAATACATGAAAAAATGTTCAACATCATTAGTAATCAGGGAGATGAAAATCAAAACTACACCGATATTTCCTCTAAACCCAATCAGAATGGCAATCATCAAGAAGTCAAACAACAATAAATGCTGGTGAAGATGTGGGGAAATAGGAACACTTCTACACTGTTGGTGGGATTGCAGATTAGTGCAGCTGCTATGGAGATCAGTGTGGAGATTCCTCAGAAAATTGGGAATGGATCCACCATATGATCCAGCTATAGCACTCTTGGGTATCTTTCCAAAGGGATTTAATTCATAAAATCATAGCAATATATGCATATCTATGTTTATAGCAACACAATTCACAATAGCCAAATTATGGAACCAATCTAGGTGTCCATCAGCAGAGAATGGATTATAAAAGTATGGGATACACACACGATGGAATTCTACTCAGTAATAACTAAGAACAAGATTATGTCATTTGCAGGAAAATGGATGGGCCTGGAGAACATTATGTGAAGTGAGATTAGCCAGTCACTGAGAGTGAAGTTGGGGAGTAATTGGGATATAAGAGGAACTTCAGATAATGGAGGAGAAACCCCAGTGGAACCACGGAGGTGACCTAAGGGAGGGTGGTAGTTGTGGGGAGGGAGAATTAATGAAAAGAAAAACACTTACACTGAAGTTATGTACATATGTGAAATTACAAATGCCAATCTCAATATCATGTATGGGGGAACGGGAGGGAGTAGGGAGAAATCTGGGGGGAAGTTCACCAAGTGCTGTGTGCATGTACATCCCTATCACTCTGAATTACATTATGATGTGACACTACAATGCACCAATAAAAGTATATAATATTCTTAGAAACACAAGTGAATGAAAGATATTCTCAGACAGATAGACAAAAGCATACAAAACTTACTACCAATAAACCTGCTCTAAAAAAAGAAGAAAACAGGACAAGTCTTTAGTTAGAAAAAAAATGATTCTGGGATATTTAAGTACAAGAAGGGATGATTGACAAAGAAGAAATGAATATTGACTGAATAGGAAAATAGCACTAATAACAGTAATAATTATTTGTACATATATATGATTAAAATGGGCAAAGATAATAGTGAAAAAAGTGGGAGGATACATATGGTACAAAGGGCCTATTTTTATAAAATTATAGAGGTGATGCTTAAGTAATAATTTTATATTATATTGTGACAAATAAGTAATCTACAGTAATCAATCAAAAAATGGGAAAAGAAGCTATAACTAAAAATTAAAACAAGGAAAATGCTATGGTGAGAAAATCTAAATTAATCTAAAAGAAAACAAGAAAGTGGAGAACAGTAGCTTAAAACAGGTCAAAGAGAAAACAGGATGGTAGGTGTAAAGCCAAATGTATCTTTAATTACATTAAATGTAAATGAACAATGTATTTCAAGAAAAATAAGATTGTTAGATTGAATTATGGGGGAAAAACCCTTCAACTACCTACTGTTCTTAATAGAAACATCTTAATATAAGACTATCAAATGACTTATATCCAAAAGATGAAATAAAAAATATACCATGCAAATAGAAAGAAAAATAAACTTATGTGGCTTTATTAGTTTCAAAGATAAATTTAAGGCAAAAATATCATTAGAGATGAAATACAACAAAAGGGATAAATCAGTGGGAAATATGACCTTTATAAATCTCTATACTATAATTCATAGTTTAAAAATACATATAAAATTATCATTCACAAATCTTCAGGAGTTGATAATGCATGCAGTTAAAACCTATCAGTGAGATTACAGAGAACATGAAGAGCACAGGTAACGAACCTGACCCAATTGTCATATCATGTGCTCTGCATTCAACAGTGGCAAAATTCAAATGGTTCTCAGGTGTGCATGGAACAACTACTAAAATGACAAGAGGTGATCTTGCAAAATAAAATTTTACCATCTAAAGAAGGAAGTGCTTCATGCTCAGTCGTCTAGGTCTCCTAGCAGAATTTCAATTAATTTAGAAGTACATTTTACACAAGAAAAATGAACAAAATTCTCTAATACTTTTCTATCCTATCAATTAATGTTGGTCATGCAATTAAAGAGAACTACACCCTCATAATGAATATCCCATGTGCTGCTGGGATTTTTTTGTTGTTGTTGTTTTGCCATTCAAGATCAATGGTATTATTTTTATTTAGACAATGTTATTTGCACAGATGCAAGATAAAAAATGTTTTCTTTTAAACTTAAAGTTTACTTCCAAAAACTTATATTGCTGGTATTTTGTTTTAGTTGGGAATATATAATTTATATTACCTCAAACAGAATTTCTCCTTGATGTTGACACTAGGATTAATGTTCCTATCAGGCAGTTAGCCCAAATTGCCATTAATAATGTCAAGGTCATGGGGTCTACTATTCATTGGCTAGTGAGTATGGTACCATGCTATGCCTATAATAAGCCTGTAAGCTTGGCTGGACCTTTTATAAAGTGTGTGTGTGTCTAAAATTGGAAGCAAAATATAAAATGTGGATGGATCAGCAGAACAATTAGAAAAAAATGCTTAAAGAGTGTGCCCTTTGAATCAATAACATCATCTTTGTTTAATAAGCGCGGGCCTTTGATTTATCAGTAAAGACTCAGATTCATCCCTCATTAACAGAAGACTGTGCTGCAGGCTTTGTTTACTTAGAAAACTAAATTGGAGGAAATGTTGCTAGGTTGCACTTGTATGTGGTCCCAATAATTGGTAGTGAGCAAAATATGTTCACAGCCTTGACAAAACTAGGAATTATTTCATATGAAGTAAATTACATAAAAAAACCAGCTCATTTTTAAGAAAAATCTATAATTACTTGTTCTTAAAATAATCATCTGCAAAATATGGTATTTGTGTAAGAATGAGCTAAAATAGAGCTAAATGGTTCCTGCATCATTACTCCTGAGTTTTGCAGGGGAAAAGTGTCCTCAATGAAGATAGGTACTACACATTGAAATATAAAATAATACAAAGTATAGATAAACTGGCAAAATGACAAAATCAGACATTTTAGTCTGAATGAAGATGTATTTGATGTATAAGGCTAATAATAGGACATAATATGCAGTTCATGCATTGCTCAGAGAATTAATTTCACAGATTTGTATCTGGAAATGCATGGATTTAACTTAGAATCCATTTTGGATTGTCTGGTTTTTAGTCCATATGTGTCTCTGGCTAATGTACAGAAATGTGGGTAAGACTTGACATTTAGTTTTTAATTAATTACTCCACTAAGTATCTTTCCTGAATGTACTATAAAAAAGTGAAAGTAAGTGCTTCTTTGGCTAAAATGTCATTATTTTTCACAAACTATACTAAAGGCCATCTTAATGGGTTACAGTTTCACAAATAATTAGGCTAAATTATCAAATGTCAAAATAAATGAACAAGCATGCCCTTTGATACATTTTCTTTATTTAAAACATTAGTAATTTGCATATAGGTCCATTTGCCAGTTGGAAATATTTAACTGTTCTTTCTACCATTCTTATGAATCATATTGTTCTATTTATTTAGATGTTGTTTCCAATTTTAATGTTTCTATTATTAAGGTAGTTTTTTTCTGCTGAAAACAAATTTATATCATCTGATAAATTATCACTACATAATAATGACTACTGTTTCTGCACAATATCATTTGAGCAGTCATGTAAAAATTTAACCAGTTTACTTACTAGCTTGAATTTTTCTGAATTAATCATTGATGGTTTAATTACCAAAGTGTATATGTGGAGGTCCATTTCTTGAATGATGCATTCAAAATAAGGGTATGGATCTACACGCCTACTTTTTCTCCCTTATCTTTATTTAGTCTATATAAAGTTAATCTCTCACTTAGAGCCAGCCCTTCAATGACGTACTTCACACTGACCCTACTTTATGCTTTCTGACTCATCTTTCTAGTCATTGATACCTGATTTATGGCCCCTCTAGCATCTGGCTAATTATTTTATTGAAGTCAACAATGTTCTCTGTTATTACAACCTTACTTCTCAGTGGCATAAAAAATATGCATTCATATTTGTGACCCTGGCGTTTTGGGCTAAGATGGGGGGCAGCTCTGTGTGTGGGTCTACGTGAGTTCAGCCATGCTCCATAGGTCTGTTATTTTCCTTGGACTAGTGAGCTGGCCAGGGCATGTGCTCATGGTCATGGCCAAAATCCAGCAGGGAAAACGGAAATGTGTCTCAGGAAATGTAAAGTTGCAGTGGAAAGAGCTATGATGCAAGGAAGATAAAGAATTGGGCCACACAGATTAATAGCTAAAGGATAATTTCTTATATCTTCCTTCTGTGTGCACTTTGGAACGCACTGTTTTCATAATCTCAATTCTGTCCTGCTTTTTCTCTGCTTGTCATTTTTTTGTCTTGCTTCCCAAATGTTGGTATTTTATAAGGTTTATTATCAACATATTTACATTCCTTTTTCTTCTCATTCTATGCATTTTTCCTCCTGAGTGGTCTCATCTACTAATGCTACTTATCACTTCTATTCTAAATATTCTTAAATCTAAATTTTTGGATGTCTCACTTGAGTTTGAGACACAATTTCTGAGTCTGTACTGGGCTTATCAACCTGAAAGTATGTTAAGAACTCCAAATAAGTATGGCCACATCTAAATTATTGATAGACTTTCTAATTATCAAGACTGTTATTTCTAATTTCCTTTAATATCTTAATGGCAACACCCTCTAACTATTCATGCAAGCTTAAATTCTGCATACCAACTCTCCTTTTCAAACCCTCCAAATTTAATCAGTCACTAAATCCTGTCGAGCCTACCAAATCCCTCTCCTAATATTTCCATAGCTCTTGCTCTAATTTATTTGATAAATTTTATTATAGAAATTGTC
Organism: Glis glis; assembly: GCA_004027185.1. NCBI lineage: Eukaryota > Metazoa > Chordata > Mammalia > Rodentia > Gliridae > Glis > Glis glis. The sequence continues at coordinate 5,297 of PVJS01014112.1, forward strand.
ATCAAGGTATTGTGCTAAGCCATGTTAAATGTCCAGAAAGAACTGAGTCTTATACAGGCTGTAAACATTAAGATATTGGTAAAGTACTAAATAGTGTCCAGAGTATGGAGTTTTGTAAGCAGGATAGAGTATTTTAAGCAGGATAACTTAATCGACACTGTGATTCTCTAACTAGCTTTTGACTCACACAAGACAGGTAAGCTTTATATAAAGAATGCATGATAGCTGGGGAAAACATATTCAAGATAAGTGAAATTAATGAGCATAATTAAAAAATAAAATTGGAGTATTTAAAAATTACATCCCAGGAAAGTTTATATGTACAAATTCTATGATTCCCTCTCCTTAAATAGGCCCAATTATTAAAGTAAAACAGGCTCATATTTCCTAATAGTCCTTTCTGAGGGAGTAGGTATGGTTTATACTGGAAGTATTGGGGTTGACGGGCCACTGGCAGGGCCAGTGCCTAGTAATGGTGAGGATTTGTAGTAGTGACGACATTAGTGTGTAAGAACCACTGAACTACATATTTTATAATGTGATGTTGCTTATGATGTTGGACTTCCAATTTTCTGTGCCAGCTTTTAACCTTCCTACTGGCTTCATTAGCAGCCAATATATCTCTAATGCATTAATTTTTCTGCTTAAGTTACTAAGGTACAGTGCTGTTTATTTTCACCAGGTTCCTGTCGCTGGTCAAGTTCTCCAGAAGTAGACACTAAGGTGAAAATTTATGTACTAGAGATTTAAGGGCTCTCTCTCAAGATCTAGGGCCATGTCAAATAGGATATGGAAAGGAGAGAACAATCATGGAAATGATTTCAGGCAAAGTCCTATGGAGAGTAAGTTTAGCCTTCTTCCCAAGGGGAAATTGGGGTTGTAATTTGCACCTTGGAATTTGTTCTTTTCAAAGCAGTGGTCCTTTTGTGCATTTTAGTTATTGGGAAAAATTCCATCTCAGAGGTATGTAAATCTCAAGGCATTTCTGTCTGTTTATTTAAGCAAAGCAGTTCTAGTAGTCCAATGGCAGTCTTCAAGGAGATGTATAGATAGAGGCTATAAGTGAAAACACAGAGATTCCAGAGATTAAAAGAAGGGGCCCAGAGAAATGACAAGACAGAGGGAAGGTTTATAGATGGAGCAATGATATTGCTTGATATAAGCTACATACAACTGGTTAAACAATTATGAGGATCTAGATATCATACTTTATGGAAAGTTGCATAAATCTTAAATTGTTTGTCTGTTCTACTTGGGGGTCCAAGCAATGAAAATGCTGTTAATATCAAGGCACTGTCATATGGAGGACCATGGCTTTCAGTGAGGGGCAGCACAGAAAAATTCTTGAATGGATAGGCTATGAAATCCAATTTGTCTTGGCCAAATATCGCCTCTGTCACTTTCTAGACTAGAGCATGACCTTTGATAAGTTACATAGCCATGTCTCATTTCCTGCATGAGTAACATTACTGTTAATCATTGCAACCATCAAAGAGATTTTAAGAGTATTAAATCAGTTAATATTTCTATGAAACTCAGAAAAATGCTTGGCTCGTGGTAAATAGTAAAAAGAATTAAATAAATGGTGGTGAAAGAGCTAATTGTCATCTGCAATTTCTGAACAATTTCTTTGCTATAGAATATTACACATGGCCTATATCCAGGACTGGTGCATTTGAATTCTGGGGGCTAAATATTTTGACCATAGAGAAACACATTATGTTTTGATCACATGTCATAACTGTTTCATTGAGGCGAAGGATTTCCATTGTTTGAGACTTGAAAGGAAGAACCTTGCTTCCTTTTCTTTTTTCTATTGACTGCATTGCCAATATATTAGCCAGGCTCAACAATCAGACACCTCCCTGATGTTAAATAGGGAGGGAGTTGCTATCACTACAGGACATGTAAAAACATTCATGAAAGCTGTGGTGGTGTCAAGGTAGGGGTGCACCAGAAGCCATGTCTGAAGTGGAATATTCCTTTAGGATGCCTTGGCTATGTTTCAGGCAGCCAGTTTTCCTTGATTTTTGTTCATTGTCTAAGCCTCGTCCTCTAGTCTTCCAAATTGACCTGTGATTTGACTAAGATTCTGAAAATACATTCCTTTTATTTTTAGTTAGTCAACCTTGATTCTAATACTGCAGGCAAAAACCCATGTGGTTCACAAGTCTCAACCTGGGCATTCTATTTCTGGGCTACCCCCACCCCCAGCCCTTTTTTAAAGTTTTTTTATTTTGAAACAGGTTTTTGCTAAGTTGCTAAGACTGGCCTTAAACCTGCAATCCTCCTGCCTTAGCCTCCCAAATGCTGGGATTACAGGAGTGTGCTACTGTGCTTGGCTTTAAATTCCTTTTAATAACTATTTTCACAAAAATGTATCTTGTTTTATAATCTTCAAGCTAGATCTGTGGCTGATTTGCTGTATATTTAACATATTCTTTTTGGTCTTTATACATCTTCAATAAATTTTATGCTACATATGCAATAGTTTATGTTAAGAAAATAGGCTAATAGGAATTAAAGTTAAAACTTTGCCACACATATATTCCCTCATACTTTTATTTTTTATACTTTTATTGGTGCATTATAGTCTCACATAGTAATGTATTTCATAGTGATAGTGACATACATGCACATAGCACTTGCTGAGCTTTCCCTAGACTCCCTCCGTACTCCCCCTACCTTTCCCCATACAGGATATTGAGGTTGACATTGGTATTCTCATATATGTATATAATGTCAGTAGAAGTGCTTCCTTAATTAATTCACCCTCTCCTGCCCATTCCCAAGACCACCTCTCTGGCTCCACTGGAGTTTCTCCTTCATTATTTAAAATCCCTCTTACATTCCAATTTCTCCCCTAGCTTCCACATATGAGAGAAATCATATGACCCTTCACTTTCTGTGACTGGCTAATCTCACTTAACATAATGTTCTCTAGGCCCATCCATTTTCCTGCAAATGAAATAATTTTGTTCTTTGCTGTGGAGTAGAATTCCACTGTATGTATATCCCATAATTTTGTAATCCATTCATCTGTTGATGGACATCTGGGTTGGTTCCATAATTTGGTATTATGAATTGTGCTGCTATAGACATGGATATGCTTATATGACTATAATATTCTGATTTCAGTCCCTTTGGAAAGATATTCAGGAGTGGTATAGCTGGATCATATCAATAGAGAAAGTGCCCTAAGTAAGAACCAAAAAGAGTTTCTGAGTGAAATTCCTCCCATACTTTTAACTTAATGCTGGAGCCTTTTTTTCAATGTGATTAACAATATGCCTAAAGTAGTTAATGTCTAGAAATTAAGTACACAAATGATTCATATAGTTAAATAAGATAATTCAATTTTATTTTGGAAGTATTGCATTTATAATATTAATGATAATATAACATTAAGATCCTTTTAAAAGAAATTTCAGTGTATTCTATTTTTTAATACTGAATGTCAGGTTCATAATGTAATGTGATAGAGTTAAAGTAGAAACTGACTGAGTTTGTATTATACGAAACAAGATGGAAACTCCCATATGGAATAAACTAAGCGCTTTATGCAGTGGTGAGAAAGTATATCAATAACCTTCAAGGTCAAAATTTATACTATTTTCCACTTTCAGCTGTCAAGTAGCATTTTAAAAACACACTCAACACATTTTATCCACAAGGAAACACAAATCCTTGAGAAGAAAATATTTCCAATTCACAATTCTCTTTTAGTTTCAAGGGTGAAGTATTACAGAGCTGGTTTTTTTGGGGGGGAATTTATCCCCAGCCAGAAACTTTATGATATGCAAAAATGAAACAAGAATAAGCTCTTAAGCACCATGAACAAGACATGGTACTTCATAAATATGTCCTGTACCTGCAAACCCATGAAGGATCATTCCTCATGTATTAGGTCATTGTCATACTAATAGGAGTTTTCTTTTTTTATTCCTGAAGTGTATCATAAAACCCAAATTTAGTTGAGTTATTCAGTTACTAATGCATGCTGAATGTCAACAGGGTGGAGGGTAATAGATAATCATACAAAGTAACTGAGACACTGAGGCACAGTTGCCATCTCTTATTTTGACATATTCACATTTGATAAAATGTAAAATTTACAACTTAATATATACAAAATGAAATCTTTACATTTCATATAATATAAAAATTTAATATTTTCACATTTCGCAGCTGTACAATGAAACAGACATGATTTCTGTCTTTGAAGTATTTTAATATATCAATGCTTTTTTGGAATTTAGGATGAAGGAAGAAGCAGATGAAGGGCCAGATTTAGTTGATGTAGACGTGTCCTAACTCACATGGGTGGAGTTAGAAGCATTTTCCAAATAGTGGCAGTGCAATTTACATATTAACTAAAATGTTACCTTGCACATAATAATTCTACAGAATGATCATTATCAAACAGCTTCTGTTCAGATCACAGTGCCTAATGTAGTATCAGTAGATGTCGTAATCCAGACCTGAGTTCAAATACCAGCTTTACCATTTTTGCTGAATTAATTTGTCCATAATAGTAAAACCTTATAATATGTAATAATGACTTTTGAACTATTATACTGTCTACAAATATAGATGTATCTAAAACATCTATAGTATCATTCATAATGAGGCCCATAATAATTTTAACTGCTATTGCTCTCATAATTATCATAGAAAGATTTCCAAAGATATATATATATGTGGTGCTAGTTGGTCTAGATATAAAATAAATGAAATAAACCTTCCTATATAAAACATAAGTTTTAAGAAATTTATTTGAAGAAGGAGAATTTCCTACACTTGGGGAAAGAACTTTCAGTCAATTTTTTAATGGTGATATAATAAAAGCATGCCTATTGATATTGGGGAAAACAAACATTTCCACTAAATGCATTAGTATTTAATATTTTTCTGAGGCTTCTAGTGAGTATGGCAAATCAGAAAATATAGGTAAGGTAAAATATTAGAAAAGGGGAAGGGCTAAAATGTCACCATTTGAGGGCAATACTACTTCTGGACAACTGGTGAGTATTAGAACTCGAGTTCTATCAGTACTCACAAGGGCTTGCCTGGGTTCAAAGATTGGCAAGAAGACAAATCAGCCCATAATCAGTTTTGTTTGATGTAAACAGATGAGCAAATTAAGATCCCCAGATCCTCATTGGGAAAATATATTCCATATAAAATAATAGTAAAATTCAATAAACAATTGCTTAATTGCAGCAACATAGCTGTAGACCGTCTAGCAATAATCCTTTAAGAAAAAGTGCAAGGTCCCTTTCTACTTAAACTACAAGTTAGCCAGGCATGGTGGTGCATGCCTGTAATCTCAGTATTTAGGAAGCTAAGACAGGAGGATCACAAGTTTGAGGACAGCATCAGCAAATAGTAGGACTCTCATCAACCTAGTGAGACCCTGTTTCAAAATAAAAATAAAATAGGGCTGGAGGTATAGCTTGGAGGTAGAATGCCCCTGGGCTCAATCCTGGATGAAAAACTAAAAGATGTGTATAAGTAGGAAGAAATGTCATGTTCACATAGGGAAGATCTAATATCATTAAGAAGACAATAGTTACTTTAGTTCTTAAATCAAATTAAGTTCTAATCAAAATTCTAATAGCAGTTTGGTAGAACTTGACAGTTCCAAAGTATTGGTACCTACAAAAGACTATGCAGTACAGTTTCAGGTTGCCATCCATCATTATTTGCTCAGTATAATCGTTCTCAATCTGGATTGCACATAGAATTACTCGATGCCTTTTTTTTAAGTCAATACTAAGAGCCCCCTTTCTATCCCAATAATCTGATTAATGCCTAGGAAATGATTGTTTGAAAAGGTACCAAAACAATTGTATGACCAGTGTGGAGAATCATGGCTTTATGGGAAGTCTGTGCAGAATTTTAAAGAGAGTATGTACTTGTGAACCTATTGTAAAGACTTTCCTAACCAGGGTGCTTTAATTATTTATGTGGATAAAGCCTCCATTTTTAATTGACTATTTGAGTCACCATTCATAATAATGCCACTTGATTTCCAGATGATCAGAATCATCTAATGACATTGTATCATATAAAATGACTTTATTTAAAATTTTAAAAATTAGATGAAACTTGGGAAGTTGTCTGTTTACCAAGCATAAATATAATTATGCATGGCTATAACTAAATCTGATGTAAATTTTTATATTTTTCACATAGAAATCAGTATTTCCTAACCACAAATTGTAATCTCCATCTCAAGATGCAAATATTTTTTCAGTTGGCTTATAATTATTTTAATCGAATCAGTTAAATGCATTTGTACAGATGACTATGAGGTATCATACATATATTACAGAAAATGAACTTTAAGGTAATGCATAAAATAACTATAGCAGAAATATTAAGTTGGGATATTTAATGCCTTTTTAAGTATAGCAATATACTATAAGCACCAAGTAGCTAATACCATTACCATTATTCCTGATTAAAATATAAAGTTAGATATAGCCAATAAAATAATACTTAAAGTTTAAAAGGATATTTGTTCTTATTGTTTTTAAAGGGTGGCAGCAATAGAGGTGAAATTACAGAAACAGAATGCTGATTTGATTTTAAGAGAGGGAGACACTTATGCTTGTTCTGTGATGCACACATAATCACCTGAATTAATACATCCTATATAGACACAATTTGAACTTCCAGTGGTAATGTTCTTTTTAAATTCCTGTGATTCTCATGATCAAATAATTCTCTTTACCATAGGTAAATCTTATATCTAAAACAATAAATTTGTAGAACTACTTTTGTCTATGAAGAGTTTTATTTCATAATAAAGCCCCATATGTGTTTTGTGGTAGACAGAAAAATGACACGAAGATATCAACATCCAGATCTCCAGGGTGTCAGAAAATGTTATCTTACCTGGTAAAAGGGATTTTCCTGGTGTGATTAGGTAAAGGATCCTTAGGTGGGAGGATTAGTCTGGAATTTCCAGGTGGTTCCAATGTAACTACAAGGGTTCTTGAAAAGGGGGTCAGAAGGTCAAAGACAGAGGGAGGAGATGCTGATGGAAACAGCAGCTGTAGGGCTGCTTTGAAGACCTAGGGAGGTGCAGCAAGCAAGGAACACAGCTCACCTGGAAAGTCAGGAGAGGAATTTTCCCTGGAGCTTACAAAGAATACAGCATCTTTAACACCTCGATCCCAGCCCCACAGCACTCACTTCAGAATTTCAATCTCCACAACTGTAGGAGAAGGAATTTGTTTTGTTTTATAACATCCAGTTTCTAGTAATTTATTATAGCATTAATGGGAAATTAATATAAGTTCCACATATATTATAAAATAATTACTCAAAATAAAAGGTCAGGCTATACTAACCAATAGCAAAGCTTTAATGTTATCTCCTAATTCTTTGTAAACATACTGATTTTGATCTACCTACCTAAAGTTAGTTACTTATATTTCAATTGTTTTGTAATCTAATTACTGTTTTAAAACCCCAAATTTATATTGTTTAAATTGCATTTTGGATTTTTTATTTTTTCGTAATTTACTTGAAGCCGGTGTGGTGGTGCACGCTTGTAATCCCAGTACTTGGGAGGCTGAGACAGGAGGATCACAGGTTCACTGCCAGCCTCAGCTACTTAGTGAGGCCCTCCCCAACTTAGTGAGACCCTGTTTCAAAAGAAAGAATAAAATAATAATAATAATAATGTACTTGAAGTGTCAAGTAAATTACTAATATTTTCAATCATTTGGAAACTAGAAAAAAGTAAAAAAAAGTTCCTTTTCCTTAAGATTTTAGAAATCTATAAGTATATTTCTACATGCTTGTAATCATATTGCATATGAAATTCTGTATCCCAGTTTTACTTTTTAATTGTTTTCATAGTTGCTACATGATGTCTGTAACTATCATTTAAGATTTCCACATAATATATGCTTGAATGGATATAATTTCTTAATCCTTTTTTTATGTTGAAAAATTAAACTGTTGCCAATATTTAACTATTAGTAATAATGCCAAATGCATTTTAGTGTGTACCTATTTGCCTTTGGCTTCTATATAAAAGAGTGATTTAGATTTTTTAAGGCCTTTTGATAATATTGGACATTTGAGACAAAAATTATAATCATTTTAATAAAAATATAATGTAATTACAATATAATTATAAGCTATTTTATTATAATTATTATAATAATTGTAATATTATATTTTTTCTTCATACCATATTAAGTATGTATTGATATGTATATAATTAACATGAAACAATGTACCAGACAGTGTGCAAAGTGTAGTCTAGGCTCATTGAACAAAACTGCTGTGTTCCCTCTTCCCCAGAAATATTCAAGCTATCGCAGGTCATGTGATAATTAAACATAATCAAGCACTTAATTCATATTTTAATGCAAATGATTATTTAATATGTATAATTTCCTAAGGCCGGGCGTGGTGGTGCACGCTTGTAATCCCAGTACTTTGGGAGGCGGAGACCGGAGGATCCGGGTCCGCGGCCAGCCTCAGCAATCTCGCTCTCTCTCTCTCTCCCTGTCTCTCTCTCTCTCTCTCTCCTTAGCGAGGCCCTCCGCAACTTCGTGAGACCCGGTTTCAAAATAAAGTATAAAAAAAAGATAGGGCCGGGGGTGTAGCTCGGAGGTAGAACGCCCCTGCGTTCAATCCCCGGTACCGCAAAAAAAAAAAATATGTATAATTTCCTACTTGCATATGAGACTACACCTGGTTCAGAAACCATTCAGTTGTCTTTGAGTGTTTAATATACATGGAAGTATATATAAACTATATATTTTGATTATATGATAATTTCCATATAATTAAGTTGCATTTACACTGGCTATTTAAATTCATCATCAGTTAGATAGTTGTTATACTCATTATTTAGATCAGGACACTTAAGATCAGAAGTGTCAAGTAAATTACTCAAGGTCATATGCTTAAATAGCACACCTGAATATAAATGCAAGTGCTCAGACTGTAAATCCAGGTAGTCTATACCCTGGAGATAACTCTGTCAGTAGTTTCGATAGTTTTAAATGCCTGTTAGTAAATAAACCTATTTATTAGTAAAGATGTATATGCCTATTTTCTATTTACTAATGACTTCCTTCAGGTTTTGCCTCCCTACCCTACTCGTGGTGTAAAATTCCTGCCTATAGAAAAAATGGAGTGCACCATATTTTAAATCCATAATTGTGAATTCAGCTTCCTTAGTTCCAGGTCTTGCCTTCTAACCAACTGACTTAGTAAAATTAGAAAATGATCATTTTAAGTGTGTATGCTACTTATTCATAAAAGTCAGTGCACCTTTACCTTGCAATAGTTTCTAGAAAGCTGGTACCTATAACTTCCAATGAGCCTGGGGAGATCTTGTGGAAGAGACTGGATTTCAGTAAATCCAAAAGGAGTGACTTGGCGCCATGAGCGGACAAGTGAAGTGGGAAGGGAATGTCAGGAGAAGAATGCTGTTGGCATGCAAATGTTTGGAAGTCGAACCAGAATTAACAGAGGTTAAGACTAAGATTCAGGTAAAGAGCTTCAAAGAGGAGAGAATTTGTATCTGATTCGCCAACATACTTGCAAAGCACCGTAAGGTCTCAAGTCTATGGAAAAAAGAGCAATTAACAAATTAAGATATTAGGCAGCAGAATAAGGTGCTTATGAAAGGGTGGCCCCCTAGGAAACATTTGCCAACATTTGGATTAAACCAGTATATAAACCACAGTGATACAACTAACAAATAAACATAAAGAGATATTTTGTCAACAGGTATAAACTGTGGAAATAAACTCTACATGAGGAATAAGACAATATATAAAGGGAATAAGATACAGTTATTGTAAGGGCTATTGCTTAATGAGTCACATTCCTGGTGATGCTGATGTTTTGTTAAACAAGAGAGTATATTAGAGAAAATTTTTCATGAATGCCAGTGTGTTAGCAGTTGTCAAGTCTCTTGAAGCCAGGTAGGGGAAAGGGGTTCTAATAAATATTTTAATGTAAGTCCTTGAGAAAGAATAAAATTATCTGGGGCTCCAGAAGTCTGTAGATATTATGTCTCTTTTTCTTTAGAAGGTCAAAGACTTAATAGTTGGTGTTCTGAATAGCAAGCAATGGAATCAATCAGCTTGGAAATTGCACAGGGTTCAACTAACTTTGTGAGAACGTAACTGCTCACTGGCCAGCTCAGACTCTGGCCGTTCAACATGGACACACAGCTTGATCTGCATTGGTAGCCTGCGTCCAAGATGTCCTACAAGGAGCACTGTTTTCTGACATTTAATTCCTAGTGCATGGTCTGCTCCCACACTGTACCAGGGTTGGTCTCACTGACCAAAAATACATGGCAGATGTGATAGGATGAAGTAGTCTCCTCCTCCTCCTCCTCCTCCTCCTCCTCCTCCTCCTCGTCATCCTCCTTTCCTCTTCCTTCTACTTCTTTTTCTCTTCCTCTTCCTTTTTCTTCTTCTAGTGTGTGTTCGTGTGTATATAGTGCTGGCGATCAAACCCATGCCTCTGCACATGCTAAGCAACTGCTCTAGCACTTGGCCACATTCCCAGCCAGATGGGACGTAATTTCTAAGTTTAGGTTGTGGCTTCCTTCTTGGGTGCTGTCTTCCTTACTTTTGCTCACTTGTGATCAGAGTCTCAGATCACTCACTTTTGGGGAATGTCAGCTGTCATGTATGAGGAACCTGAGGCCTAATATGGAGAGCCGGTATGGCAAGGAGTAGTGTTCTCGGGCCAATAGCTATCAAGGAACCGAGGCCTGCCAAAACTACATGAATAACTTTAGAAGTGGATTCTCAGACCCCATCAAGCCTCCAGACACCACCTATAGTCATGACCAAGGGTTCACATGCAACCTTGTGAGAGAACCTAAGCCAGCACTGCCCAGATGACGCTGTCTCGATTCCTCCTGACCCATGGAAACTCTGAGATAGTAAAAGATTACTGTTTTAGGTGGCACTGGCTTGGGGGTAGTTTATAATGCAGCTACAGACAACTAATATACCTGCTGTCATTGCTCCCTCTCATACCTGGATGTTGAGGAGAGAATAGGGGACTATGTTGGAGAATTTAAAGAGTGAAAGTGTAGGATTTTGTCAAGAAAGGAGGAGAAAGGATGAATTTTTTAGCCAACGGTGGCATTTCCACGTGTGCCTCCTAGTCTTTTTGATCTAATTTATGTTGAAGCAAATAAGGTAATACAATTTTTTTTTCAAAAATATGCCTCTCAAGTTCTCCCTCAGCCTGTGTCTTTCCTCAAGGTTGCACTCTTTCCTATTTATGTATTCTCATTCTTCAACCTTTCTCTTTTCTGCTTGGACGTCCACACATCTGTGAATCAGCATTGTTGATGGTATTCTTTGATTGAAGTAATGTTATCTTGCATTTGTACTACCAAAGATTTGCCTATTTTGTCTTTTCATCTCTGGCCTGTTTTAGGTGGGTTGGGCTCAGGTTTTCTCAATTAGATTTTAAGGTTTCTCAAAGGCAGATTTGGATGACTTGCCTGTTTTCTCATATTTAACACTTGTAAGCATTGATTGTACTATAATAAACTGAATAAAAAAACAATGATATCATTTCCTTTGCTAAAATTGTGGTCATATTATTGTATTTCATCATGTTCATTATAATGTAAAAGAAAAACTGGACTTTGGAGTCAGAAGGACCCAACATCACTTGGAATAATCAAATGGTAATTAGCCCTTGGGTTCAGTTTTCTTTTTTATTTTCTTTCTTTTTATTTTTCTTTTTTATTTTTGGTACTGGAGATTGAACCTATGGACATTCTACCTCTAAGCTACACCTGTAGCCCTTTTTATTTTGAAACAAATTCTTAGCTAGGTTGCTAAGGTTGGCCTTGAACCAGTGATCCTCCTGTCTTAGCTTCCCAAGTACTGGGATTACAGGTTTGTGCCACCATGCCAGGCTTATTTTCTTTATTTTTAATATAAAAAATTACCCAGGTCTATTTTTCATATCCAATATAATATTAGATACTCCCAAGCAGACTTATAAAACTTAAGTCATGTACATATAAAATCATTTTGTTCAATTCATGCCTGGTTCAGGAACTCAAAGCAAATTAGAGAAAAAGAGCATTCTAGTTGAGTTTCAGAAATGTAGGTATCAACAATATGGCCTAACTCTTGGATTAGTAATTACAATTTTGTCTGGAATCTGTGTCAAGACAGTCAGCCAATTAGCATCTAATTCCTAGGCAAAACAAAATTTTACACTCATTCATTTTCAAGTAGGTATTTCAGGGTAGGAAAATGTCACATTTCACGTGGCATTCACATTCTGAATTGCTGGAGTTTGAGGCTAATAGAACCAGTTATTCACTAAGTGGAACTTATAGACAATGAAAGATAAGTGCTTAAAATGGCCAACTTCTGGCTTGTATCAATTAATTTCTCAGAAGACATTTTTCCCCTTAAACAAAACATTATGAATGCACAGCTGCAGAGTATGTGGGGGAAAAACAGTTTAATGATATACTCGCCAATCAATGAAGCATTTAAAAAATGTGCACTGCATTGTTTCACAATTGGCCTGGACTTAAACTTTGAGAATTTGAATTAATTCCAGTAGTCTCAGAGATTGAAAGACAATCAACAATACCTATGGAAGTTTCTTTACAGACCCTCAAGTAATTAAGGGTAGTTTGCCCTTCTTCAGGGGTCTCCAGGCCTCTGAGAGAAAAGGACAGTGCTACCAGTATTGAAGAGAAAGTCCTCATATATATATATATATATATATATATATATATATATCCATGAATAAATATATATAATATATAATATATATAATATATATAATATATAAAATATATTTATATATATATAATATATAATATAATATATATAATATATATAATATCCAGGAATATATATAATATATATAATATATAATATATATAATATATAATATATATATATAATATCCAGGAATATATATAATATATATTATATATATAAATTCATGGGGGAGGGTTGAAATAGTGATACATTATAATAATTTTATTTAAAAATACACTATAAGGAGATATCTAGCAAGCTATGCATCCTTAGAAATACTAATTGTTGATGAATATTCATTTCCTAGAAGAGTGTACATTATGTGAAAGTTAAATTCAAAGCATGTTTATAAGCACCTTGAGAGTCTGTAACCAAAAATATAAAAAAGCAACAAGGTAATAAAAAAGCAACAGGGTAATAAAAATTTGTCACATTGGTAGCATTATTATTTTGTTTATATTGTTCCTTAAACTATTAGCTTAGGCACTTTTTGTTTTTTGAAGTAATCTATATTTTTTTCTGAGAATGAAATGCATCTTGAAGATAAAGATTCCATAAGGCCCTGCAATGCAGCTGACTGCCAAGTGCAGTGTTTCTGTCCACAGCACAGAGTGAGGCTTGGTGTGGGGAGAGCAACATGCTCAAGTGACAAGTGCTAGTTCTAGCAAATCCATGCGAGTCCTGGCTCTGACTTTTGTGAACTTTCTGTCCCTGTGACTCTGATATTCACTTATTTTCTTTGAGACTGTTTTGATATATGTTGACAACAATATAAAAATATTTGTCATGCACTCTGCTTGGTGCCTCAAAGAAAGTTTGAATAGAAAAAGCATAAGGGTAGCCTTCACAGATCCTAGAGTCAAATGATTAAGATAATTCAAAAAATCTAGCTATAATTGCAGTACAATAAATTAAATGTTGCTCTGCACATGCAACACTACAATGCTTAACATAAGACGAGGCCAAAGGGAGGTGGTCACAATGGAATTGCCACTTAAGCTGGAGACTGAAGTATAAGAAAACACATGCGAAACAAAATGCAGGTATGGACGACTATTTTTATTTGGCATTGGCTCGTTTACTAGCCAAGAGCAGCAGTTGAACCTTCAGCCTGCCTTTACCATGAATCATTCACATCGGCATTAGTTAAATATGTTCACTTAGTCTTAATTAGTTAACTTAGTTAAATCTGTTTGATTTTTATGAGAGGAAACTTCACTATTACTGCTGAAAGAACATTTCCCAACCTAGATAGGTACATGGGGAAATCTTAGAAAACATTCTTATGTTCTATACAATGGTTAAATTGCTTTAATTTTCCTAAGCAACATTTATATCATAATATTCTATGAGATACTTGAAATTATTTCTAACTGGGCATTATTTTTTTGGTACTGGGCATCAAAGCCATATTCTTGTACAAGTTAGGCAAGCCCCAGCCCAAACTTGGCAAGTCTTGATTAAGAATAAAACAATTTGGGGATTGGGGTTGTAGCTCAGTGGTGAAGTACTTTCCCAGCATGTGTGAGGCCTTGGATTCCATCCCTAGCATCAAAAATATAATTTAATTGAAGTTTAGTGTGCTTCTTAAAATTTAAATATTATTTTTGGTTTTTACTATATAAAATCCAGTGATCCAGCATCATTATCATTGATTAGAGGAGTCAGCCTTATTGCATATTTTAATTTCAAGCAATAAATTCTCTGAAAAGCTAACAATTCACCTTCTCCCCTCTTCTCCTCCTCTCCCATAACTTATACCCTTTCCTTCTTGACAGAGATAACAGAAGCTTGGAGTGAAGATAGAAATGCAACTTTTCCCATTACGATCTAACATGGCCACAACAGCTTAAGTTAATGCCAAACAAGCAAGAAAAAGGAGAACAAATGCATTGTGAAAATCATAGTCCCAAGATACCTCTGTCTTTTGGGATGGAGGACAGTGGAGGAGAAGGACAGGGCTGCCCCAGGAGAGAAAATTCTTGAATTCAGATTCCCTGAGAGACTTAAATAAGGGTATGATTAGTTCAGCATTGCTTTCTTCCTTCACTTCCTCCTCCCACTATAGACTTGCAGTGTTAATAATGATTAAAGAATAATGCTGAATCCCATCTGAATGGCTTTTGAGATTTAACTCACTGAATCTATTCATAGCGCTGAGCTTGTAAGGGTGACTGAACAGATCTGCACAACTAATCGTGGAATATTACACTGATACTTCATCTCCCACATCAATACCAATTACCACTGCACAGAGAGCACTGCCTATTCTTTTAACAGGGTAGGCATTTTTAATCCAGTCAGGTAGTTCTCGATGAATGTGTTTGTATGTCTGTCATTAAAATTTGGTGGCTCATGCTGCTCCAGACAGACACATTTTGAATGTTTAAAACTTCCACAGATGTTATTTATCCATCAGGATGGGAAATTTCCTGCTCTCTACTATATAGATTCTGCCTCATTAACATAAATAAAAAATAAAACATAACAACAACAATCTTGCTCAATGTGTACACACAGAAATATTGTCATGGGCATCTGGCAATCAGTTGGAGATGGTGGGAAATGCTAAAGGAATGAATGTGGTAAAGCTAAGCGAAGTATGGCATCCCTTTCTGGAGGTGGGGCGCTTCCTGTTAAAGATATTGTCCTGTGGTAATGCTTTTGACTTCTAGGATATTGTATTCAGTGTGGACATTCATATAAAAGATACCTTTACCAATTTTTTGTTATTAATGTTTATTTTTAAAATCCATTGTCTTAATTAAGAAGCAAAGATGGAGTTCCCTTAAAGCTATTTGGTTTAACAAAATCATGAAGAAAAAATTTTTTTTTCTCTTTTGTTACTGGGGATTGAATCCAGAGGCATTCTACCTCTGAAGTACAACCCCGGCCCTTTTTATTTTTGTTTTGTTTTGCTTTTTGCAGTACTGAGGATTGAACCCAGGGGCATTCTACCTCTGAACTACACCTCCGGCCCTATTTTTTATCCTTTATTTGAAACAGGGTCTCACTAAATTGCGGAAGGCCGCGAACCTGCGATCCTCTGGTCTCAGCCTCCCAAGTACTGGGATTACAAGTGTGTGCCACCACGTCCAGCTACCCCAGCCCTTAAAAAAAAAAGTTTGTTTTGAAACAGGGTCTCACTAGGTTGTTGAGAGTCTTGCAAAATTGCTGAGGCTATCCTCGAAACTGCTATCCTCTTTTCTTAGCCTCCCAAGTACTGGGATTACAGGAAGAAGAATGCTTTTTAATATCAGTTTTCATGTATCACAACATTTCACAGGCATGGACTGAAATCATGATCATGAAAGAAATCTGTCTAATCACCATATCTCCTTTGCTATATTCAAGAAAATATTACCATAGAAGTTTGTTACTTCTGAAATTCCTTTTTTGGTTCATTAAGAAATATTTTGTGACTTTCTAGAATGAAAAGGATGAGATAATAAGATAGCTTTGGTTTTGTCTTGAACAAGAGCTTGCAAAAAACTAATGGGAATTTTTTGCCAATTTATACAAGCATCTTCCTCTACCTTTCATTAGATAATGTTTTCTGGCTGGCTGCTTCACGTTAACTCTTTCTATGTCTGTCTTCCTAACTAGAGAGGAAGATTTCTTGAGGCCAAAGATTGTGTCTTATTTATGATTGCACATGACTATAGTGGTAGAGACAGAAAAGACATGTACTTTTGTTTAAATGAGTAAATGAAAGGCTATATATTTTACCTGAAATTATGATGAATTATTTATCATATTTATTTATTTCTAAGAATTTACATTTTAAATATTATTTTAAGAATTAGAAGTTCAAGAAACAAAATCTCTTAGGAGAGTTTTATTTCTAAAGACATGTCACATGAACATAGGATATTTCAGATATTCAAACAACTAAAATCCAATATGCTAGCAATGAGCAAGTGGAATTTGAAATTAAAAACAAATACAAGACTTAGAACCCACAAAGATGTGGACTATAGGTAGAGGAAGAGGTTGTGGGTATGTGAAGACAGGGCTTACTTGGGAACTCTATGCTTTTTGTTCAGTTTTTCTATAAGTCTAAAATGTCTGTAAATGTTATTAATTAAAAAACAAAGTGAATGATAGAAAAATAAAAGTAGAAATGAATAAACAATCAAATTATCTTTTTCAAGCAAGAAAAATAGATTTAAAAATCATTCAAGTTAGAAAAATTAATATTTCAAGTCACTCACATATTTATTTTTCCTGATAGTTAAAATGTCATGTTGTTGTATTATGAAGTGTTATATCAAGACAGTTTTTATATGCCCTGACATAGTCTTGCTCCCTAAAGGAGAGACAGTATGTTTTTTATTTGCATATAATCTTAATCAGTTACTACGTCATTCACGGTATTGTTTTTAAACATCAAAAACCAGCTCTTGGTAGTGTATGTCGAAAAGGAATTTTTCATTTTATTTTTTTTTATTTTTAATTTTTTTTCTTTTTGCGGTACCGGGGATTGAACGCAGGGGCGTTCTACCACCGCGCTAAACCCCCAGCCCTATTTTTTAATACTTTATTTTGAAACCGGGTCTCATGAAGTTGCAGAGGGCCTCACTAAGTAGAGAGAGAGAGAGAGAGAGAGAGAGAGAGAGAGAGAGAGACAGGGAGAGACAGGGAGAGAGAGAGAGAGAGAGAGAGAGAGAGAGAGAGCTGAGGCTGGCTGCGAACCCGGATCCTCCGGTCTCCGCCTTCCAAAGTACTAGGATTACAAGCGTGCGCCACCACGCACGGCCTGAAAAGGAATTTTTTAAAGGATATCCTGAAGCTCAAAGAATGTTTGAGAGGTTTGGAAAGCTGGACATGGAAGCTACACAGCCAGAAGCCGTGCCTCAGATCTCTCTGTGGACCCGACTCTATGAACACGTGTGAACCCGACTCTATGAACACGCCAGGGACAAGGCCTCTGGCCCCGGGCACTGCAGCACACACCTCAACACCATTTGCTTTGGGTGCTCAGTGCCTCTCCGGGAACTGCAGCCTCTGGAGCCTCTGCAAATTGCATGGACTACAGTTACTCTCATTTCTGCCTTTCTTGTCAGAATTGATTCTGTTCAGATTCTGGTTCTTCTTTTCATCTCTAATTTTCATTTGAGTTTCTGAAGAATGTTGCCCCAGAGACCTCTAGCTGGTGGATGCCATGTGTATACTTTGTTCCAGATGCAGGAAAGCATAGAAAAGGAGCTGAATGTGGAGAGCAGTTCATATACTGGCCTTTCACAGATGAAAAGTGTATATATATGCTTATATATAAATTAAGTAATATATATTTGAACTATATATAGCCATTAACTAATTAAGTAATACTTGCATAAACTTTTAACCATGAAAATGCATTAGTATGTATCTAGTTCTCCTTTCATTTCTATGCGGGACTCTATTTGTTTATTGATTGATTTTGGTACTGGGGATTGAACCCAGGAGCATTCTACCTCTGAGCTATACCCCCCAGCCCTATTTTTTATTCTTTATTTTGAAATAGGGTCTCACTAAATTGTGGAAGGCCTCACTAAGTTGCTGAGGCTGGCTGCGAACCTCTGATTGTCCTATCTCAGCCTCCCGAGTACTGGGATTACAAGCGTGCGCCACCACACCTGGCTCTTTTTATTTATTTATTTTAGATGCTATTGATGCTATGGTTTCACCCTTGTTTTGTTTTAATGGGCAATGAGGATTACAAAGGGATTGTCAGTAGGATGGATTATAAATAGAAGGAAAGAGAAACTGATGGCTAAAAAAAGGGAATTAGATAACTAGTGGTGACAATGGATAAAATATTTTATACATTTGTTTGTTTACTTAGTTAATTCAGAACCCCCTCTGAGAACATGTTGAATGCTTGAACATTAATTCAAGAGACTGTATCTACTCATAAAATTATACAAACCCTGTTACAGAAATAAGCCTGGATCAGAAAGACTTGAGCTTGTCAACTAATTAGATGTGGAAAGCAAGAAAACTGGAAGACTGTAATATTCAAGTGTTAAACTTGGGTGACAAGAGTAAGCCAGAAAGTTATGAAGAGGGAAGAGGTTTCTAATGGGGTGGGTGGTAAATTTGGTTTAAAATATTATTGGAACTTCCCTTTAGATTGAAATCCAAAACCCACCTACTGTAAAATGGCTATGATCTTGCCTTTCACATTAGTGTGCTGAGAAGTGGGAGGATGCAGTTTGAGGCAGGGCATTCCGTAAAGCAGACTTGGAAGAGATGTGGAATGCATTGTGACCTTAGTCCCCAGCCTCTTGGAAGGAAAAGAATGAAAAGAGAAGCGTATGGAACATGCTGAAGACTTTCATCACTTACAGTCCTAGTTATATTCAACATTTTTAGTACAAATGCTATCTCTTTGGCCTTTAAAAGGTTTCAAAATTATTTCCTAATAGTAAATTAAGCACAATTGAAAATTTGCTTCATTTTTTCTTCTGTGTAGCAATAACCTCTGTCATTGCTGAAGGGGGGTAAATTTATGTAGCTCTAGCCATGACTAGATTTTTATTATATTGGATTATCAAAAAAGAAATGGAATAATCTTGTTTCAAGGTCATTTACAATAGGATAAGATACCATCAATTTAGATAGTTTAGTTGCCAGTCTCATTATAAGTGGAAAGGGACAAGCTGACCTCTCCATTTCCTTCTCAAGATAAATTCATAAGCTTTTATGAGCTAGCAATCCCCCAAACTCATTACCTAGGACTGATGTATTTTGGACTTTTTCATTACTTATTAGAATATGGTGGAAAACTAGACCCTAAATATCATTTTCTTCCTTCTGCAGGGATTAGAATCAATAAATGACACGGAGAAATAAAAACTAAAATTTACAGTATGTTCACAAATAAGATGGGATGGTCATTTGATGAATTTCTGTAAAATTCTACTTCTCCAATTTATCTTTAGAGCATTCAAGATAGGCAATGCATACATTATATATCCCTGAGTCAGATAAAGATGATTCTTTATTATGTTACTTTGCATTCATCTAAAATTTAGTGAGGTGTATATAATTAACAAGAACTTTGGAATACATAGCATGAATTCTTACCAATTCTTTTAGCATTATTTATAACTTGTTATTGGTATAAAATTAGAATTTTCAATATAATATCTAACATATATGGATGTGCACATACCTGGATTATCTATTTATGTATATATTTAAAGCCCTAGATACCTTTTATTTAGTACACACCAAATGATGTATTTATATTTACTAATCAGATTCCATTTCTATAACTTGTGCTTTATTAAAAGAAAAATATTAAATGGATGTACTAAATCCTTGAGTTTTTGAGCCAATAGTGACTGCAGGAATTATGTAGTAAAGTCCTCAAACCCTGATTTTTACAGATTCTATCAAGATAAATGAAACAGCTGGGGATATAGCTCAAATATGGAGCACTTGCCTAGCATTTCTGAAAACCCTGGATTGGTCCTCAGTACTGGAACAAAAAAAGATAAAGATAAATGAAAACAACTTACTGAATATCATAAGTTTGGTGATCTGAATGTGCTAAATTTGATTTTAAAAAATCTCAGGTTCTTTGTATTTGCATGTTTATTGAGGATAACAAAAATTAAAACAGTCAGGAATGGTGGCCCACACCTGTAATCCCAGTACTTGGGAGGATGAGACAGGAGGGTTGCAGGTTCAAGGCCAGCCTCAGCAATTTTTCAAGACTCTCAGCAACTTAGTGAGACCCTGTTTCAAAAATAAAAAGTGCTCTGGGTGTACCTCGTAGATAGAATACCCAGAGGTAAAATACTGATTTGATCCCTAAAAACAAAAACAAAATAAAAATAAAAACACAAATAAAATAAAAACAAACTATGAAGTGATAGATGAAATAATCTTTGAATGTATTGAAAGGCCCTGATGTAAAATCTTATTTTTATTAAGAAGAACACATAGAGATTAATATTTCAGGCTCTGGTTCCCAAATGCTGGGGTTCTAACCTTGCACCAGTACTTACAATGTGAAAGACCTTGAGCCAGTTACTACACTCTATGCCTGTCTTGTCAATGACAAAATGGAAATGACACAGACCCAACTTCCTTGTTTTTATGTGCAACGGTTAAATCTGAAAAAGAATGGATAGCATGTTGATCTGTTCTGATATGTAGAAAGCACTCTATAAATATTTGCTTATAAAATGATAGTTTAGTTCTATTTGAGCAGGAATCCCTCCTGAAAACGGACAGTCTTAAGGTCTATTTTATTTTATTCATGTGCATATTAACAATATTATATTCTCCATTTTGAAGGGAGAAGAAATTTGTGTGAAATAATTTACATTTGACATATAGTTTATTTCTGAAGAATCCTTAAGTAGTTTATGAGGACCAGAAATTAATTCTGACCTGAAATACTTGACTCAGTATTAGAGGGTACATCTCCTCTTAAGTGAACGGGATCTTTTGATCTCTATGGGAGCTGTATGTAGAACTGAAAACATGAAAATCTATTAAAGATTCCATTATTAACCTAAAATTATAAGTCTGAATTCCTAGTGAAATTACTATATTGCTCTGGATTTCCGGAAACTATGTGTCATGAAATAGAGACAAAATTCTCATTCTTCATTTTGATGCAAAATTAGACTTAAAATGTCAGTTTAAAATGGTGGTATATTTGCATGTCCACTGTATAATGACAACCTGGGAAAAGCAAACATTGTTTCTTCATCATAACAGGCCCTGAAGCAATATTTGGTCTATTTCTTTCACTCAAGAAAGAAAACTACAACCACATTGAGTTAAAAGGCATACTAGTCCCAGTTGCACATACTGCACAGACCTAGTCTATAACTAATTATGTCTTTTAATTTAGGTGCAAAACTGAGCATAGAAATCAGGATGGAGACAATGCTTCTTTTTACAGTGCCTGAGGAATGTTCATTTTCTGATGTGGAAGGCAAGAATACAGATTCTTGCATCTTTAAACAAATAAAAGAATAATATCTTCACATTCCTTGAAGATATCAGGTGCCACTGATCCTATAGAATACAATTTTGTTAGTTCACCTTCCTAGTCAGAGAGCAGACAGTGATTGTAGCGTTGAACTTAAGAGGTATGAAACTGCTTATTCTCACAATTTAGTCCTGGTTTAAATGAAAATTCTAATGCTTGAGCCCACATTTCCCCCTCAAATGTGAGTTGCTTTGTTCTCCTTTGAAACTGATGACTGCAGGGAAAAAATGTTTATAGTAAAAGATTGAAGAAATACTTTTGCTTGAACTATAACTGTACTGATTATCCATAACTTTCATATGAATTGTCACTTCCAGAAAATTAAAGAGTGATGAGGGCCGGGCGTGGTGGCGCACGCTTGTAATCCCAGTACTTTGGGAGGCGGAGACCGGAGGATCCGGGTTCGCGGCCAGCCTCAGCTCTCTCTCTCTGTCTCTCTCTCCCTGTCTCTCTCTCTCTCTCTCTGCCTAGTGAGGCCCGCCGCAACTTCGTGAGACCCAGTTTCAAAATAAAGTATAAAAAATAGGGCCGGGGGCGTAGCGCGGAGGTAGAACGCCCCTGCGTTCAATCCCCGGTACCGCAAAAAAAAAAAAAAAAAAAAAGAGTGATGAGTGTTGATATCCGTTCTTTTTATGTTACACTTAAAAAAATGACTCAAATCAACATATAGATAGATCTCTGGCTAGGTAATACCACAATTCTTAGGGTCTCTTCATGAGATGGAGGCTGTGTTTATGAGAAATAAATACTTCAACACACTTGCCAGCAAATCAAAGTATTCTGAGATTTGTCTCCCATTCCATATATGGCAATAAACATTACAGTACTGTGATTATTTAAAGTTTCTTATTAGTATATAATTTTTGTAATCAATTTAAAATGAACTAATCAATTTGAATACATGTTATGTATGATTAAGTATATCAATATACTTTTGATGTTCTTTCATTTTCTACAGGGAGGCAAAATATCATTGTCAGGGACTAAAATGGGGAAATTTTCTGTAGATATTTGGTATATATTTTGACATAGATCCCCACCAGAGTGGATGCAAGATTGCTCAGAAACACTAATTTTATATGATGCTTAGAAAATTATTGCCTGCAGAAGTAGTGGCCTAACTGGGACTAGATCACAAATCTCTACTCCGAATTCACTTGTCTATATACAACAAGATTGCAATGAGATTCCATATAGTTTAGGTTACAACAACTTTGTTTATAACTCTCTGATTTAAAATATTGCCAAATATTTTATATATAGAAAATGCATATATACATACACATATATATCATATATGTATTATATATACATATAATATATAGAGAGGCTAATGAGAAATTTTAAATAATCACAGATCTTTGAAGTTCATTGTCAGAATTCAATGAACTTCAAATTCCAGAATTCTTGGGTTTTACTGGCAAATATCTAGGAGCATTGTATAATATATATCTAAATATTTATATCTGTATCTATATATCTAGATATGTATATAAAGAGGAAAGAAACAGAAAAATTCTAAGGTAGCAATGTCTTCTATTAAATAGGGATAAAATTTTGTAGACACTTAAGATTATTTAAATTATTCTACAGATGAAATATTATCGATGAGTGCTTAACCTTCTTTTGACTGCGTGGAGAAAAATGAAACAGTATGTTACATAAATGTCTAATGGAGACTACTTAGTTTACATTATATAACATATCAGTTTGTTATATAAAGGTTTAATGTAAACTATTGAGACCCTCACCATTATGTGGAGGCTCAATTGACTTAATCTAGGGAAATAGTTTAGGAATAGGTTCATTGATTTTGGTCTCTTCAGGTACACCTTTGTTGTTGTTGTGTTAATTTGTCCCATCTACTAAGTAAGCACCCTGTCCATTATTTAATGTGCCCTACTATAATTTTACAGAAAATTATATATTTTCCATGTTGTTCTGAGCAGACTTAGATGGTGGAAAACAACCAAAACAGTCTCTGTCCTTTTTAAACCAAGACGGTCCTTTATTCTTTAACATTCTACACAATTATAATATTTCAAACCAACTTATGATATTTTAGGAAGGAGAGAGAGAGAGACAGAGAGAGGACAGAGAGGAGAGAGAGATATTAGTATAACCCGGAAAGCAGGTTGGGCAGCCCATTTACCACAGGATCTCACGTCAGGGTCAGCTGTGAGTCTGGTCCTGGTCTTCAGGCTTGACTTTAACCAGTACCCAACCAGAACTGAAGGTGAGAAATTGCCTGAAAGTTTCCAGCATAGCTGCCAGGTCAGTGTTCAGCCTCATTAATCAGTGGTAGAAATGGTAAGGTGGCAAGTTTCCTTGGCAGAAGAAGCTGCAGGTTTTCAGTTTCAGGTTGCTAGGGACTCGATGTGGTTGTCAAGGTGTTCCTGGTCAGCAGGCCATGTGCCTGTGCATTGTGTCGCCTGTCATGCCTGGGCCTTGCACCTTGTCCCTGGTGCTTGTGTGTTGCCCCTGATACCCTGGGTGTGTTGTCCACAAGAGTTGAGTTATTCTTGTGCATTGTGTATCATATGTGAGCACACCTAGGTGTGTTTTGGGAGTGAAGTCCCATTTTGGCTTTAATGAAGCCCTTTTTCAAAAAATGTGTGTACACTATACATTGATATCAAACTGGGAGTTTGATATGTAAATTTATAATCATCATACCAGGGTTCTTAATTCAACATTTCAGACACCATCAAAGATGATAGTAGGGCTGGGGATGTGGCTCAATGGTTAAGCAATAGATTAGCATGTGCAAAGCTCTGGGTTCAATCCCTAGCATTTAAAAATTGATTTTAGTATTAAGAAGCATTTTTGCAAAGAGCAAATAAAAAAGAATCATAGTTCAAATTGAATATTGAACTGAATATACAAATGTTTTAACATAGGGAGCAAGTTCATTGCTTTTTAAAGTGTCTGGTCATTTTGATTAATGAAGAACCAATTTATTTTTTAGAATATTGTATATTTCAATTCTCCTGAACTAATAAGAATTAGTACAAGATGCCAGTATAACATCTTTTGCACTGGAAAAATCTTCTTAGAAAAGATAAAATGATACCAGGATAGATTTTTGCTGCTCTCCTGCTTCTCAGTAAGTATAGGTGGTGAAATATAAATTGAACAAGAAGTGGTGAAAATTCTGGTTTCAGAGTTGATGTGCCTCCTCTGAATCTAAATTTGTAAAAGAGGCATTAGAATTTGTACAACTCTTGATTCACATTTTGTTGCATAAATTTTAAAATACAAATGATAGAGCTTCTCTATTGGGACAATATGATAACTGGTAGGTTCCAATTCTCCTTAACTTAATTGCACTAATTAATCCCACTAGTATGATGCTGAGATTCTAGTTTATTTCATAATAAATATGACTGTGTCTCTCCCTCCAATATATAGATGCATTAGCTTATTGCAATGCCTTTTATAAATTGCCTTAATAAAAAATCAGACATGTTAAACTCTTTGACATCTTCTAGGCAAATCTTTTTAAAGTTATAGATGACTGGTTTTTTAGCTAAATTACCCAGGCTTCAACTATAAGAATAGGATACTTTAATGGTTTAATTGCATATGTTAAAGTGCAAGGCATTTTAACACCATCTCAAGAGTAAGGGATAGCCAGGTGTGGTGGCGCATGCTTGTAATCCCAGTACTTTGGGAGGCAGAGACCGGAGGATCCCGGTTTGCGGTCAGCCTCAGCTCTCTCTCTCTCTCTCTCTCTCTCTCTCTCTCTCCCTGTCTCTCACTCTTTCTACTTAGTGAGGCCCTCCGCAACTTCGTGAGACCCGGTTTCAAAATAAAATATAAAAAAAAATAGGGCCGGGGGTGTAGCGCGGAGGTAGAATGCCCCTGGGTTCAATCCCTGGTACTGCAAAAAAAAAAAAAAAAAAGAGTAAGGGATAGCATGGCAAATTCATCAGAACACAGAGTAAACTTCATTTCCAAAATCTTCTGCAACTAAATAATATGTTTTATATTTATTAATCATCTCCATCATATAATAATTGAGGGGTCACCATTCACACAATTAGACTAAATGAAGAATCTTCACAAACTGAGGAAATAGGAATATCACAGGAGAACTGAGTTTAATTAAACCAAGAGTAAGACACCATTTGAGGTGAGCAGGAGTAAGGAAGAGCTAATTATTCTTTTTCTAGTTTCTTCTCAGCTTCATTATCTCATCTGAAGATTGGGATTTTAAATGAAGGAGAATATTTTCTAAAGGGCTTTGAATCTACTTCAGTGAGAAAAATGAGATCATGCTCATCTGTACAATATTTCATGGACAGATCATACCAAAAAACATGGGGATAAGCATACCCATAAACCTTTCTAAATTATTGCAACAGAGCATATCAAGTCTTCTTTCTCAGGGCCTACCAAGCCCACAAGTCCCATATATTATCAACATCTGCCCTCATATATTCTAAATCAATGTAGTGGGTTGAAGAGTGGTCTGGAAAAAGACATGCCCACATCAAATCTGTGGAACCTGTTAATGCTGCCTTATTTGAAAAAAGAGTTTTCACACATGTAATTAAACTAAAGATCTTGAAGCAAAGAGATCATGCTGGATTATCTGAGTAGGTCCTATATCCAATGACATGTATCCTTGTTAGGAGATACACAGAGGAGAATTGCCAGGCAAAAGAGGAAAAGGTGATGGTAAGACAGAGACAAGACAAGAGTGATGTGGTCACAGTCAAGAAATCCAAAGAACGGCGACACACACTAGAGGCTGGAACATGAAAGGGGAGATTCTCCCTACACCTTTCAGATTTTAGACTTCTGGCCTCTAGAACCGTGAGAAAACTAATTTCTGTGGTATGAAGCTTCTCATTTTGTGAACCTTTCTCTTGATAGACCTAGGAAACTAATGCAATCATTAAGTACCCCTAATAAACTATTTTTACTCACTTTTCCCCTTTCAAACCCAATGGAAGAGAGGTTAATAAACACCACCTAGAATATCCATGTGTTATCCCAGAGCTCACTAATTAGCTCCAACAGCGCCTCCTGATTTTAAGAACTTTATCTTTGTAGAACCATGTATTTCATGTTCCTGAAAGTATTCAAGGATCCTATAGTTATCTCTGTCTATCTTAATAACTATAAGTCTTCTCTTCTTGAATGTGACAAGAAAGGGAAACAAATATGACATGCCCTGAAATATGAATTGTCTCTGATATTACTTATGAGAATAGCTATTATCCAATAATTACCTCCATATCCAAATTTGCATATTCCTTTCTTGATTCAGTTAGAAATACAGTAACTGTTAGGATTTAGAATCATGTCCTCAGTAACCTAGGAGATGAATAAATTTTGAGGTACCCATCATCACAATGATAGCTGAACAGCTAATTCACAAATATGTGGCTGTGTTTATAATAAATATGTATATACTAATATGTATGTATAATCCTATAATCTATATTATCAATCTACCTATCTATCATTTATCTCTTATCATTCATCTGTGCATAGATGTGTAATCCCCATGTCCCAAGGGCATATTATGAACTTGATATAATTGTCTGAAAAGTGATGAAAAAGAAAGCAAATGTAAAATATATCCATATGGCTTTTCTTTTCTGATGTATTATCGACGTTCATGCAACTTAAACCTTGAAAGAAAAAAAGGGGCAATGACATTGGTCGCTTAACCACCCTCGGAGTGTCCATCTATCTCACCCTTCAGTGGGATTAGTCCACACTATTACAAAAAGATTATACTGGCCACTACTCCTCTAAAACCTGGTGCTTCCATTATCTTTGTTGCTGTTGTTCAAGGGTGGCCTGGAAGTGTGTTAATTTATTCTGGAATCCTTTCACCATTTCTTTCAGGAATAGACTGACATCTGGGAATTTTTGAAGGATACATGAAATGGGCCAGAACAATGCCTTTTTTATGAGTTGCTGCCCCCACTACAATGGGATGCTTAGTATTTGTTCTTCAAACTATAGAAGTGAAGAGCTTGTCAAGGTCATTTATTACAAAAGCCATATGGAGCCAGATCACTGTATCTGTGATTACCACAAAAAGTTCTAGCAGATTCCTTGCTACTTTTTAAGTAAAATAATGAGAATATGTACTCCATTATTTGGTCATAAGACAATGAGGAAGTCATAAAAATAGTGGTGGTATGAAGGCAGACTGGTTGGGTTCAAATTCCAATTGCACTATTTACTAACCATGTGATTATGGAAGCGTTATTTAATTTCTAGGAGCCCTCTGTAAAGGGTGACGTTTACTTCATAGTTTTAATATAAAGATTACATAAGTAAAATCAGGTACTGAGCATGGTATCCATCACATAGTAAGGGCTCCTTGAACCAATATTATGGCCAAGCAAGGCAAATTATCTCTAAATAAATTGTGTGAGATACAAGAGAAGGGTATAAATAGCATAAATATAGACTAATATGTGTGTATGACTATATGTATGTCTATATTCTTCAATTGTTTTCATATATAATTAGGAACTCAAATTCATCTTTTATATTTTCCTAAACAATTAATTTTTTATTTCAAGCCTTTATTAAACATCCAACCACTGTCTTGAACTTATCTTGAATGCCAAAAGAAAAAGGCCTAAAAAAGAAGGATTATTGTATACTTTCCATTATGAAAGTTGACAATAGAGAATATGCCACATGTCAACTTGTTATAATTGTATGAAGAATTTCCTTCAGCAGTACTCTCAGTATCCAGTTCCAAGCCTTCCAGTTAAACTTGTTTGCATTATGTTTTTATTGTATTTCAATTTTATTCTTCTAGAGCATGCATAGTTTTCTCACAATAAATATAATGTCTTCGCTCTTTACCACTGCAATAGGAGAATATGCAAGTGTTAATAATGAATTGCCAGTGGCTAATCTTAAGTCTTCCTTCCTTTGCAACAAGCATTGGACACCTGCCGGGAGGTGCCTGTGGAAACGTGCTGTGATAACAGCTTCACTCATAGTCCTTTCAGACATACGCTAATTCTACTGCTTCATGCGATTAAGGAAAGAAAGACAGGTTCATGACATGGAAAATTTAGGCAAGGCTTTTTTCCTCTTCTGCTTAAAAACAAGTAACAAAGCCTATAAAAATGGCTCACTTGAAAACTACTACTCTCCTATTTAGATTTAAGTCATTTGCACTCTTGCAGCCAGGAGGGAGACAGAGCTCTGGCATGATAGGATATTTTCAGCATACTTTATAATTAGGAAAGATGTTGTACCATTAAAGCCCAAGTAAGAATAAATATTATCTCTAACTTTATAATGTATGTGTGGGAATTTTACAATCAATGCAATTCAGAAAAGCCATTTTGTATTTATGGGAACCTGGAAATACTTTAAATCAGATGCCTATTTAGTTTGAGATTGACACCATAGAGGAAAAACTATGCTCCAACAAAACTTATGTTAGAACCAAATATACACTCTGTGTACAGGGACATAAGCACATCTTTGACTAAATGATAACTTTTTTTATTGCAGCTATTGTTCAGGGGAATTTGAAAAAGACAGGTAATACAAGTGGAATGGATAGTAACTAAAAATAAACAGCGCTGCCAACATATTTTAGTGTTGTCTGCTACCACCCAGTAGTTTCTTTACGCCCATTTCCATTCCCTTCTTTCATTCTTCTGTCCCTCCCTCCCTCCTTGCATCCTTTCCTCCTTCCTTCTTTGTGATTAGGTCTATGTCTCCATTCAGTTATTTGAACCTGGAATGCCTTAATTAAATTTTGAGCTGGATTCTACTAGTGAAGCATCAAGTTGCTGGGTTGCTTTATAAATGATTAAAAGATGACTTGTCCAGAGCAACATGGTTCAGGAGATTGAATCTGAAGAGAATAGTGAATGCTGTGCTTCTCATGTCACTTTCTATCACTGAAGTCTGTGCACTAGATGCTTCATTACGAGCAAGCTCTTCTCTTTCTCATTGATGAAGTTGAGCAGCATTAGCCAAGCATGACATATTAGCTCTCTTTAAACAAACACATCAATCTTGTGTTTTCATGTTCTCAGTTCATTATTGGAGTGATGGAGTGAAGTCAGGGCTTCTTTGTGGAGTTAGGATTCAAATGAGATCTAAAATCTGGGTGAGTGACATTTTGTTGCAAGCAATTATTTTTGGAGAATAAATGATTACAGAAATATATACAGCTAGAGTTCTCAATATAAAATTGTTATATCCCTAAATGTGGCATAAAATAAAATTGTATCAGCTAACAATACTGGACATTAAATTGCTATTATTCTCATTCTGCTGTTTCTTTTCAAATATTTTCTTTGTGTTTTTAAAATAATGAAATACATAACTATTAAAAACCTCATACCAGGGATTTAGAAAATTCAGAAAGGATTGAAGAGAAGAATGAAAATTACTCATTGTTTTCCAATTTGTTGTTAACAAATTGTAATAATTTTGATACATTGTCCTTATGTATCTTCTTTTTTATAGCATATGTGGTAATATAAATTATAATTTTTCATATTTGGCTTACACTGGAAGTCACAGTATATTTTTATGGTTCTTAAAAACTCATGAAACTGAATGTTTAAATCCACAATAGTACTTCAAAATATATTTACAAATTCTATATTCTTAAATATTGAATGCTAATTTTAGATATAAATAGAATTATAACTATAATCATGCATAAATATATTTCTAATTATTTCTTCAAATTAATTTTAAGCTCATCATATATATTGTTAAATCACTTTGTCTAGTGAGTACACACACACACACACACACACATGAGATGGACTGCTAACTCTCCTAGAAACAATTCACATTATATGGTGCATATACTAGGTTTTAAAATCCTCCTTAAAAATATAAAAGAAAGATAAGAAAAAAGCCCTTCTGCTAATTTGATAAGGCAAAATATCACATTTTAATATGCATATTTCAATTCATCTATTAGATTTTAATAATATTTATTTTAATTAGATTTACTGCTGTCCTGTGTTACTGAACCCTGAAATTTATGCTTTACATAATTTTGGGTTGGGTCCTAATATTGAAGAATCAAAATTGCAACATTCACCTTTGCCACGTGTAAATGTGTGCTTAGAATATTATAAAGCTATATAAGAACTGTGATGGCAGTGTAGAAGGGGCAAAACATGTTTCTGCTTTATTCTCAGGGTCATCACACTGGCCATACAGGAGTTTCCTGTGTAGCAAAAAAATAAAAAGGATATGGCAAAATTTTTCAGAGTGGTATATCCCATAAATTTGACATTCTCTAGTGACTAAGTAGTTCCTTTTCTGGTGAACTGATTGTTCCCCTGATCATCATCTTCATATAGAATTACTGTTACAAAAATTTTTGTGAAATTATACAAGAATTTCCTAAAAAAGTTAATTTTGATGACATTGATAAATTTAGTTTGATCATAACATAATTTGCAATAAATTATATATCCAGGAGTCATGAAAGAGGAACATGATAATTAAAATGAAATAATTAAAACAAAGTTTAATCAAATAAAGTTTGTAGTTATTTCTCAGGGTACAGTGAATACATTTGAATAAGATTAGCAAAGCATCATCAGTGGCTTTAGAGGGATGAAGGGACTGGGAAAGATTTCAGATTATGGAGAATGAACTAAATTGAATAACAAGAAAACAAAGTTCAATATTACGAAATCACTGACTGGTGAGCTCAAAGACAATATATGAGAAGTATGTAGAATACATGGTTAAACGAATGCTTTAGAATAACATGAAAAATCTTGGATCCATGTGAATCAACAAAGAACAAATGACTTTAGACTAAGTGCCTCAGTATTTTATATAGTTTACATAGTATTCAATGTATGTATATGTTATTAGATCAGAAATGTAGTAAGGAAATAATATTTCAACACTAGTTAGGAGGATGAGACATCTCCTTATAAAATTAGAAAAATCTGGAGAAATAGCAAATAGGTGATGTAAAATTAGGTCATTCTTTATATGCATGTTATTATATGAAGGGCATTTTACAGCAATATAGAAAATACAATGGGAGTATCTAAAAGGAAACCATGTATTAATTTTATTCTCACATTTTTTATTACACAGAAGGGTGATTATTGGTAATTACACTGTAGTACATAATTTAAAACAGCTAAAGGAGAGGACTTTGATTGTTCTCATCACAAAGAAATAATAAGGCAGAAATCACGAGAAGGAAGAATAGCAAAGAAACAATGAGCTCCCACAACTCCACATCAACAGAACCCACCAACACAGAATTGCAAAGATTGCCAGAAGGATGATTCAGAACTTTAATAGTAGAAAAGATACAGGATTTCTGAAAAGAATTCAGAGAGAGCCTGAAAGAAATGAAGGATCAAATAAAGAATCTGACACCCTGAACACGAATCAAAAGGAAGGTCTGAAGGAAGTGAATGATGCAATAATTGAAATGAAGGCATCAATACAAACTATCAACAATAGACTAGACCACATGGAAAACAGAATCTCACTCTTAGAAGATGACATCTCCAAAAATGAATGCATAGTACATAATTTAGAAAAAATGAATCAACAGCATGAATTGGACATTGAAGGGATCTCGGTCAATCTTAAAAGAGTAAACCTAAAAGAATAATAGGCATAGAAGAGGGATTAGAAGCTGAAACCAAAGGAATCAATAATCTTTTCAGAGAAGTAATATTAGAAAATTTTCCAAACATAGAAAAAGAGGTCAACACACAGGTACAGGAAACATATAGAACCCCCAAAAGACAAGATCAGAAAAAAGGTTCATCATGCCACATAATAATCAAATTGATTAATGTAGAGGCCAACGAGAGAATCTTAAAGGCAATGAAAGGAAAAGACCAAGTGACATTCAGGGGCAAACCAATAAGAATCACTCCAGACTTTTCAAACCAAGTCATGAAAGCCAGGAAGGCCTGGAGCGACATATTCCAAACTCTGAAAAAAAAACAACTTCCACCCAAGATTTATCGACCCAGCAAAGATATTTCAAATTTGATAGGGAAATAAAATCCTTCCATGACAAACATAAGCTGAATGACTCTATGTCTTACAACCCGGCACTAGAGAAAATACTCAGAGATTAACTACAAAGAAGAAACAATAAAGAAAAGCCAGAACCAGAGAAACAATGATTTACATCAAATGAACAACTAAGCAAAGAAGAACAAACACTACCTCAAACAGAAATTAAAAACTCAAAGTGTTAGGAATTAAAAATCATCTCTCAATAATCAAGCTGAATATAAATAGCCTCAACTCCCCAATCAAAAGACATAAGGTGGCAAAATAGATTAAAAATCATAAGCCATCTATATGCTGCCTGCAAGAAACACACCTTACAAGTAAAGATACTCACAAACTAAAGGTGAAGGGATGGAGCAAGGTAATCCACACTACTGGAACTCAAAAACAAGCAGGAATAGAATTATGATATCAGACAAATTGGACTTCATACCTAAACTTATCAGGAGAGACAAAGCAAGTCATTTCTTACTGGTAAAAGGAACAATTCAGCAAGAGGATATAATGATAGTCAACATTTATGCCCCAAACATAGGTGCAACCGCTTTCATAAAAGAAACTCTTCATGATATAATCCCCTGCATCTTTTCAGACCATAATGGAATGAAACTAGAAATCACTATACTCTGGGATAGACACAGAGAAATCTCATAAACACATGGAGACTGAACACCACATTGTTGAATGAGGAATGGGTCAGAGAAAAAATCACGGAAGAAATTACTAGAAACAAATGAATACAGAAACACAACATATCAATATCTCTGGGACACTCTGAAGGTAGTATTAAGAGGAAAATTCATAGCACTGAGTACTCACCTAAGAAGAACAGAAAATCACCAAATAAATAACCTAATGATACTCTTCAAAGCCCTTGAAAAACAGGAACAGTCTAACCCCAAAGCCAGTAGAAGACAGGGACTCCAGACAAAGATGGAGAAAACCTTAGTTGAGTAAAGAAGACCTAACTGAGGGAGATGGGAGGGGGAAAGAGAGAAGCACCCTAATTCACAGGATGTTCATAAATAAACTTATCAAAGTCACTACTATGCTGAGCATGAGAAGGAGGGAAGGGGGAAAGAAGGAGGTGGGAATTGGGGGAGGACTAATTGACCGATGTGTGCATGTATACTTCTACCACCCTGAAACCCATCAAGATGTATGATTACAATGCACCAATAAATAAAAAAGTAAAATAAAACCCTAAACAAACAAACAAAAACCAAAAGAAATAATAAATACTTGAGATGATGGATCACCTAAACATCTTGAGTTGATTATCACATAGTGTATAAGATGTATAGTATTATTTGTTAATTTAAAAACAGGTAGTATTGGGATTGAACCCAGGGGTATTCCATTACCCAGATACACCGCAGATCTATTTTATTTTTTTTTAAACAGGGTCTCACTAAGTTATGATATTAGCTTCAAATCTGTGATCCTCCTGTCTCAGTGTCCTAAGTGCCAGGATTACAGTTGTGTGTCACTGCACCTGGCTAAATTGTATTTCAAAATAGTAATTGAAAAAGGAAATATTTAGAAATAAGCAAAAAAGTGTTAATTTGAAAGGAAATTTATAATAAGGAGCCTTAGAAAATATTGTCCCAAATATCAACAGTTTGTTGATAATTTGGACTGCAACATATCAGGCAGATAACAAATGCTGATTTTTTAACTATAAAAATAGAATATTTTGGACATGTTGATTATATGTAAGTGAAAAGGATATTATTTATTGATTGAAAAATTATGAACTAAAAGATAATGATAGGCTAGAAATGATTAATCCTAAAATGATGACTTTTTAAAAGTCAACTATTCCTATTGATTAAGCAATAAATGTTTGTTGCTATCCAGTTGGCTACAATATGGTCTTAGTTGGCTGAATTCATTAAACTTTTAAATTTTTTCCTAAAACTTGTCTTAAGCAAATCTTCTGGAAAATAATCCCCTCAAATGAAGTTAACCAATTTCTTGACATGAGCATCCTATAATTGTTTCAATTTCATTTGATTTATTAACTATGAAGAAATTTAAATCTTTACAATATTTAGCCCAGAGCATGTTATATTTTTCCTTTTATAAAAGTTGTTTTGTGCATAAGTACATAAGTACAATTTTGTAGTTCTCTTGATACAATTTTTATATTTTAAAGTTTCTTTCTTGGCTAACTGAAATTTCTATTAGTATTATGAATGAGAGTATTCTTCCATTGTATTTCATAATTGATTTTTATTGCAATATATGAAAGTATGTTGGATTTTGGGTAACATCCAGTTGGCTTATTATCTAATTAGTCCAAATCCATTTTAAGTTGATTGTCTTAGTTTTTTAAGGTGTAATTCTATATTCAATATGAAAGTTAACTATGCCCTACAATTAAATCTAATATAGCAGTTGAAAGAGCTATAGATTAGTAGCAATTATGAAGAAGATTTTATTACTTTAGTCACTACTAATTATTATTTATGACTATTATTGAGTGGTTGGCACCATTCTGAGGAATAGCAAGATAGCAATGAACAAAGAGACAATATTCCCACCTTTTTGAAGCTTATATATATATATATATATATATATATATATATATATATTTTTTTTTTTTGTGGTACTGGGGATTGAACCCAGGGGCACTCTACCTCCAAACTACACCCCCAGCCCTATTTTTTTTTTTTGTTCTTTATTTTGAAACAAGGTCTCACTAAGTTGCATAGGGCCTCATTAAGTAGCTGAGGCTGGCCACGAATCCGGATCCTCTGGTCTCAGCCTCCCAAGTACTGG
>PVJS01014113.1:0-40925 GCA_004027185.1 Glis glis
GAGGGAGAGCTGAGGCTGACCGCGAACCCGGATCCTCCGGTCTCCGCCTCCCAAAGTACTGGGATTACAAGAGTGCGCCACCATGCCCGGCTCTTTTGGTGTTTAATTGGCATAAGAACATCTAAATTTCTTTTGGGAGAGGGCACCCACTTCCTGCCCCTCTGCCACAAAGCAGGAGAGCAAGGTGCTGCCATCCACATTGTTCGGTGGCTGAGGTGAGGGGCAGCTTCTATGTTGAATTCTACCTTCTTTGTTTTCTGCCATAAAACTGGGATGTCTCAGCCTGCAGGGACAGCCAATGGAACTTGTGGCTGTCAGGGAACTTAGTGGCAAATAAAAATTTATGAAGACTATTGGGAAGTTAAACTGTTAAGAAATCCTGCCTGCCAGCTGTAATCCCAGTACTTGAGAGGCTGAGACAGGAGGATCGCAGGTTCGTGGCCAGTCTCAGCAACTTGTGAGGCCCTCGCAACTTAGTGAGACCCTGTTTCAAAATAAAGAATAAAATAGTGCTGGAGGTGTAGCTCAGAGATAGAATGCCCCTGAATTCAATCCCCAATACCACAAAAAAAAAAAAAGAAAGAAAAAAAGAAATCTTGCGTGCCTGCTCTCAGGAGGGAAAGATTAAGCCCAGTCAGGATGGGGCAAACCTAGTAGTAGCTGAGTCTGTGGACACCAAGCCAGAAGCACCCTGAATAGCCAGGTGTGTTACAATGTAGAACTCAGACTCCTGAACCCTGGCCTCACAGCCTACTGTGTCCAGACCACTACAGCTCCCAGATTCTCACTTCAGTTCTTCACTGACGTGACAAGGTGGCCAGAAGGTGACTCTGGCAGGTGGTTTCTCTGTAAGGACACAGGGAGAGAGTCTACAAGCCAGGAAGCAGCCCTCCCCAGACACTGAAGCTGCCATGCCTTGATCTTGGACTCCCAGCCTCCAGAATTGCGGGATCCACTCTGTTGTTTATAAGCCACCTAGGCCATGTGTTTGGGCAGCAGCACCCTGAACAGACGAGGACACTCTTCTTTCTGCTTCAGGGCCACTGCCTACGTTCTCAACAGAGCCTTATACACGCCCGCATGCATGCACACACACACCCACTGGTGCTAGGGGTGCCAGGACCTCCCTCCCATGCCAGGCTAGCGCTCTACCACTGACCTACACCTCCAGTCCCCATCTCTGGGGGGCACAACACATTGCCAGAACACGTGCACTCCGCCACTGTCCTGTGCAGGACACAGCAGCCCCTGGCCTCAGAGGGCTTGCCAACCACAGCACAAACTAGACACCATCAGCTTCTTGACATCAAATAGTGAGGGAGAGCCCAGCGTGGTGACACACACTTGTAATCCCAGTACTTGGGAGGCTGAGACAGGAGAACTGCAGATTTGAGGCCAGTCTCAGCAACTTGGTGAGGCCCTCC
This sequence comes from Glis glis, assembly GCA_004027185.1. Classification (NCBI taxonomy): domain Eukaryota; kingdom Metazoa; phylum Chordata; class Mammalia; order Rodentia; family Gliridae; genus Glis; species Glis glis. Next base: position 1,425 of record PVJS01014113.1, read on the forward strand.
GCAACTCAGTGAGACCCTGTTTCAAAATAAAAGATAAAACAGGGCTGGGGCTATAGCTCAGAGGTAGAATGCCCCTGAGTTCAATCCCCAGTACCACAAAGAAAAAGAAAAAAAGAAAAAGAAAAAGAAAAAGAAAGAACTTTAGCAGCAAAGGAGAAAAGAGGATTCTGACTAAAATTAAGGGTAAGTAGCAAATGCTTCACAGACAGAAAAGCACTTGGAAGCAGGTTAAACAGAGTGGGAAAGCCCAGCTTGTGGGATTCCAACAGGGGCTGGGGGCTCTGTGTCCATGGGACATAGAAGGCTCTGACCAACCCTTCTGATGCAGCATAGGAAGGAAGTCCAAGTGGCGCTGAATGCAGGAGCAGCCCAAGGTCAACAGCCTAGTACCCTGTGACATCCACATCCACTGCCAGCCAGTCAGGGCACCTGGTTCCACTGAGCTGCAGCCAGAGAAAGGAGCAGGGCCGTCAGAACAAGAGGAAGACCACCATGAACACAACATAGAAAGCCTGGACAGAGTGAGCTGAATTCAAAACTCCCAACAGAATCTGTTCAGACTTAGGAAGGTATGAGACCACAAAAAAGCAAGAATCAGAAACAACTCCTAGTTCTAACAGAGCCTAGAAAAACTCAATGGAATAATATAAGATTCAGAAATTGACAAATGAAGCCGGGCGTGGTGGTGCACGCTTATAACCCCAGTACTTGGGAGGCTGAGACCAGAGGATCCGGGTTCATGGCCAACCTCAGCTACTTAGTGAGGCCCTCCACAACTTAGTGAGACCCGGTTTCAAAATAAAGAATAAAAAAATAGGGCTGGGTGTAGGTCGGAGGTAGAATGCCCCTGGGTTCAATCCCAGTACCGCAAAAGAAAAAAAAAAAAGAAATTGACAAATGAAAGAAAACATAAGTATTGGAGAGCCAACCTCCAGAGAGCCCACCCTCACACAGAGGCAAGAGATCTGTCAAAGGGGTGAGAGAAGGAAACAGCGCGGAGTTAAACAGAGTCTGACAGAGGGTAACCCAACACCTCGCCGCCTTCAGCCTACAAGTATGCAGAGGCCAGGGGCGGTGGCACAGGCCCATAATCCCAGTGACTCTGCAGGCTGAGGCAGGATTGCAAGTTCAAGGGCTGCCTGGGCGATTATTAAGACCTGTCTCAAAATAAAGAATAAAAAGGGATGGGGATGTAGCTCAGTGGTAGAGCACCCTGGGTTTGATCCCCTATCTCCCCCCAAGCCCCCCCAAAAAAATAAAAGAAAAGAAAACACAACAGCATGCAGAGGGTGGGAGCAGCCAGGTGCTCTGTACAGGGAGGGGATGGGATCACATGGGAATTCTCCTTGGCGCTGGGAATGCTGGGTGACAGTGTGGCCACAGTGAGAGTTTAGAGAAAACAATTTCCAGGCTGAAATACTCAACTTGGCCACACAATTAACTGCAATAAGAGCAAATAAAAACATTTTCAAGCACTCAGAAAACTACAGTGAACCCCTGCACCGTTCCTGAGGAAGTGATGGAGTCACACTGGCATGGACCATCACTGTGGCCCAGGCCAGACGCACCAGCTTCCTGTTTGTGTGAGGCCAAGAGCTAAGGTGGGTAAAAAACAATAAATAAAGAGAAGGCTAATATTCTGTGACATTTAAAATTTATATGCAATTAGGATTTCAGTGTCCATAAATAAAGCTTTATTGGGATGCAGCCCAGGCCCTTGTGCATCAAAATATAAACTCTACCACTGAGCTACATCCCCAGTCCTCATTTATGTCCTTGCCTGGACATCTTCACCGTGAGGGTCGTGGAGTCTCGTGTGTGCCCTCACAGCCCTTTACAAGTTTGCTGTGGCCTCTGCTGGTGCAGCGGTTCTCACAGGTATGTCCACGGACTTCTGACAGGGATCTGTGAGGCCAACGTATCCTCGTGATACTACTAAGATGTCACACACCCTTCGCACAGGGCTGGTGTGGGCACCTGTTCTGCACTGTGTCTGCTCTGCACTGTCAAGTGACTGCAGTGTTGCCATTGTCACCTATGGTCCTTTTTTTTTTTTTGCGGTACTGGGGATGGACCCAGGGGTGTTCTACCTCCGAGCTACACCCCCAGCCCTACTTTTTATTCTTTATTTTGAAACAGGGCCTCACTAAGTAGCTGAGGCTGGCCGCGAACCTTCAATCCTCCTGTCTCAGTCTCCCAATTACTAGTATTACAAGCATGCGCCACCACACCTGGCTAAGGTCCTGTTTAATACAGCATCGAACCCTCAATTTTATTAAATCATAAACTTGAGTCCACAGCCCGCCAATATCCTGTGACAAATGGAAAGGTGTGTGAAGACCTTTGGGTGATACATGTGTCGTGCTACCATGAGGAAAACCACTGGCGGGTGAGTCACCGGCTGACCTGGCTGCTTTCTTGTGGAATGCACGTTCTATCCAGAAGTCTCTTTTTCCAGTCCAGCTATCATTATTAAGAAGTGGGCAACTGGGTGTGGAGGCACACACCTGAAGTCCCAGTATTTGGGAGGCTGTGACAGAAGAAGGGCAGTTTCAAGGTCAGCCTCAACAACTTAGTAAGACTCTCAACCACCCTATTCCAAAACAAAAAATAAAAACAGGCTGGAGGTATACCTGGGAGGTAGAATGCCCCTGGGTTCAAACCTCAGTACCCCCCACAAAAGAAAGAAGAAAGAAAAGAAAAAAGCAGGCATCTGGCATCTACGGTTGTCCTTCAGTGTCTGAGAGGCTGGCTCCAGCCCCCCAGATACCAAAGTCCACAGCGCTCAAGACCCTTCTATATAAAATGTATAGTGTATGCATAGAACCTACTCACATCCAGATGCCTTACAGAACCCCAACAATGTAAATGCTGCTGTATTGTACTGTTAAGGGAATACCGACAAGAAAAAGGTCTGTACATGTTCAGTATGTGACCCATTTTGTTCTTATTTTTCCACTGTCTGGCTGGTTGAATCTGCAGATGTGAAACCCAAAAGACGGCCGACTGTATTTTCTCTAAAGTAAATACAAGTGAGCCTATCACTTCCAGGAGAACTGACAATAGTAGTTGCCAAAAATAAAACCTAAGATTTCAAATGAAAGGAAACCTGAACTTTGGAAAACCTGCACCCACCCCATTAAGCTTGATGGCGCTGCACACTTAGAGATGTTTGTGATCAGTGGTATCAAAGAAGCTATTTTTAATAATGTGTACTGAAACACCTGCATAACTCAGTAAATCAGTGTTTCCAAAAAGATCAATGGTGGATGTTAAAAATTCACACACAGGAGAGGTAAGCTACGAAGCTCAAGGGGTAGTGCACACTGCTCGCCGGCAGGCTTCAGCTCTCACACCACCACCAGGAACAAAGAAGAGTCGGCCACACGTGTGAAGCCCTTCCCCTGCGTCCGTGTGAGTCAGACTTCCATCTGCCTCCAGCAAGACAGCAGTGAGAGGTATGGACACACAAAACAATACCATTCTTCCCACTAAATTTTTACTGATTTCTTCTGTAAAATAGTTATTTTTCAATAGAAATTCATTTATATTAATATGCAATACTTTATTTCCAAATAAACTAAACATCTGTAAATCTTCAAGTTATACTTTGGAGGGGTACTAAGGATTGAACCCAGGGGTATTCTACCTCTGAGCTACACCCCCAGTCCTATTTTATTATTTTGTTTGGAAACAGGATCTCACTATAAATTGTTGAGGGTCTCTCTAAGCTGCTGAGGCTGTCATTGAACCTGAAATCCTCCTGTCTCAGCATCCCAAGTACTGGGATTATAGGCATGGGCCACCACGCCCAGCTAAATTATATGTTTTAATACAATAGTTTAATAGACATGCTCACATAAGCAAAAGCTCTGTGGCATCCACTGATCCTCAACTGTGTAAAGGAATCAGTGCGCGAAGCCTGAGCCCTCTGCCCAGGCACAAGGAAGTGAAGCCTGCAGAGGAAAACTTGTCAAGGCAGGAACCATAGGCTCAGACCCCCAGATGGCCTAAGAACGAGAAGGGAAAGCGGTCCCAATAGGAAAAAAACTCATGCAAATAGTTAAAATGGGAAGAAACTCCTCAAATCACATAAGGAATATTAATTTAAAAATCAAAGTCAAGCCAGGCATGGTGGTGTATGCTTGTAATCCCAGTACTTTGGGAGGCGGAGACCAGAGGATCCGGGTTCGCAGCCAGTCTCAGCTCACACTCTCTTTCTCTCTCCCTAGTGAGGCCCTCTGCAACTTGTGAGACCTGGTTTCAAAATAAAGCATAAAAAAATAGGGCCGGGGGTGTAGCACGGAGGTAGAACGACCCTGGGTTCAATCCCCGGTACTGCAAAAAAAAAAATAAAATCAAAGTCACAGTTGAAAAGCTGAAACAGCAGGGCATAGTGGCACACACATGTAATCCCAGCTACTCAGGAGGCTGAGGTGGGAGCATCATGTTTGAGGCTAGTCTGGGCAACTTAGCAAAACATTGTCAGAGAGAGAGAGAGAGAGAGAGAATGTGAGTATGTGTGTGTGTGTGTGTGTGTGTGTGTGCGCGCGTGCATGTGTGTGTGTTACCAGTGACTGAACCCATAGGTGCTCTACTTCTGAGCTACACCCCAGCCCTATTGTATTTTTTTGGGGGGGTACTACTAGGGATTGAACCCTGGGGTGTTTTACCTCTGAGCCATACCAAGAGTCCTATTTTATTTTTTATTTTGAAACAGGTCTCACTAAATTGTGGAGGGCCTCACTAAATTGCTGAGGCTGGCCATGAACCTGCAATCCTCCTCTCTCAGTCTCCAAAGTACTGGGATTACAGGTGTGTGCCACCATGCCCGGTTCTTTTTTTTTAACTTTGTACAGGGGTCTCGTAAAAAAGTTACTGCACACTGGTTTCGAGCCCACAATCCTCCTGTCTCAGCCGCCCAAGTACTGGGATTACAGGCATGTGCCATCATATGTGGCTTCAAAATTTTTAAAAAACTAGGCGTGGTGGCACACACTTGTTATCCCAGTACTTGGGAGGCTGAGACAGGAGGATGGCAGGTTCGAGGAGAGCCTCAGCAAGTAGCGAGACACTCATCAACCTAGTGAGACCAGAATGCCTCTAGGTTCAACCCCTAGTACCACAAAACAAAACATTTTTAAAAAGGGCTGGTGGTTGTAGCTCAGTGGTGGAGTGACCCTGAGTTTAATCCCCAGTACTGAGGGAAGGAGGAGAAGAAGAAGCTGAAGCAGCAGTGATTAAAACACAGGCCGCTGGTATAGGGCTGACTATCAGAATGGGGAGAAATCACAAAGATGGTGGGGTGCCTGCAGTGGGTGCTGACACAGACCAAGGCCCACCTTGGGCTGCATGGAAGAGGGGTCTCTTTGCTGCAATGGTACAACTGGACACCCATCTGCAAACAATGCAGCCTGGCTCCTACCTCACCCAACACACAAAATCCATCACAGACAGACTATAGACCCAAAGTCAAGGGCATGGCCACAACCAGGAGCATTAGAGATTACCTTCACAATGTCCAGGTCAAGGTCAAGACAAAATTTTTAACCAATGCATTAGAAATAACTACCATGAAGGAAGTCTGAAAATTCAAATCATCAAAAGTAAGACTTAAAGTCACTTTCCCAAAAGGAAAAGAGAATTTTTCCTACATATATAACTGAGAAAAAACTCTTACCCAGAATATATAAAGCACGCCTACAAATAAATAAAAAGACAAACCATTCAATACAAAACAGATATACTTAAATGGACACTTCACAAGAGGAAATCCAAAAGGTGAGAAAGTAGATGAAAAGTTCTCAACTTCATTAGTAATCAAGGAAATACAAATTAAAATCAAAATAATATACCATATTGTGAAGCTGTGGAGCAAAGGAAACTGATTCATTAGCAAAACAAATATAACACTATCTACTCAAACTGAACATAAGCATATCTTACAATCCAGCAATTTTTTTCTGGGAATACATCCAAAAGAAATGCAAGTGTAAATACAGCAAGAGGCTATACAAAATGTTTACAGCAGCAGTGTTTATAACAGGACAAAACTGGTAGTATGCCACTGTAGGATTAACATGGAATACTATACAGCAAAGAAAACACACAGTAACATGAATGAATCTTACAAATAATGTTGAAAAAATTACCTAGCATATTTACATAAATTTCTGAAAACACCAACTACAGTGCTTAGGGATCCACACCTAAGTGACAAGACTTGTCTGAGCAGTGGTGGTTTGAGGTGAGTACCAGCAACTGGGAAGTTAAAACAGGGTTTCTAAGTTATACAGGTGTTTACTTTGGGATAAGAGAGCTTTGCAGTTTTACTTTGTGTACTTTTGGGTATTGTGTTACATTTCACAACAGTTTAAAAAGCCGGACAAGTTATGTTTAAACATGGCACTCATTACACCCAGACAGGACTCCAGGAAGTAGAAGGCGCTGCTGAGCTTGCCACAGGTTCTGTCTTCCCTCCACTGGGCCTGGCTGCCACCCTGTGTGCCCTGTTGAGCCAGTCACATGGCCCTAACACAGGAGCAGCTCAAGACTGCTGGACATTGAGAGTGAACCAGACCTACGTGATGAACGCACAACAGGCCACTGCAGCTGCAGAACAGAAGGGAAACGTCAAATACTCAACAAGGCGGAGGTAGGCGCACAGCTCAGAGATGATGGAGATGAAGAGGGGCTGAGAAGAGTAGGAGAAACACTTATCTTACACAAAAGCAATTACCATTCAGGCTAAACGTGATGAAAGAGGACAGAAATGTAGGCATGTGTGTTAAAGGTACAACTGAATGACTAAAAATAGCCATGGTGGTGAGGTGCTGAAAGCAGAAAGAGGCCAGTGAGTCAGCAGACAGCCTCCAGGGCGCGGCACACCGGTGGAGAGCAAGGCTGGGGGAGCCCAGCTGCTCAGCGCCACTGGCAGTATGAAGGCAGCCTCGGGGCGGGAGTGGACAGGAAACTCGGCAGCACTGCAGGACAACCTGGAACAGTACCGGAACACAAAGCCACCCCCAGTGCAGCTGCTCATGGCCTCCACACCTCGAGCTCAAGCAGCATCAACAGAGGAGGGATGGATGTCATGGAGAGACTCCACAACAGGGAGAGGAAGGAGCCGCAGAGCAAGGCGGGCAGAGTACCAAGTCTACTCAGGAAAGCGGAGCAGCACTTGCCTTAACAAGCGACTGAGCATAAACACTGGTTCAACAGGCAAAAACCAGTCAATGGAACCCACCTAACTAAAGAAGAAAGTGCACAGAATCATAACACCTGGTGAAGAAAAAGGGCTTCATGAAATTCAACATTCATGACAAAAACAAAACAAGAAAACCTCTGAGTGAAACACCAAGAGTAGACGGAAATACCTCCAGTACGACAAGGAGCATGACAGACAGCCACCGCTCACATCGTCTTCATGAGGAGAACTGTGTTCTCCCCATGGCTGGCAAGACAAGGATGTTCCCAACACCACTGCTATTTATTTGGTGTTGTCCTGGAAGTCCTAGCCAGCAAAGAAAGGAAGGAGGAGGAAATTAAAGGTATACAGATTAGGAAGGATTCAAATCTAACAAAACTAGAAAAAGCTTTAAGATTTTTAGAAAGAAAAAAGAAAAGATCTTTAGAAACTAGGGCTAGGCAGAGTTCTTAAGAGACCAAAAGTAGAATCTGTAAGATGGGAGGGGGGATATCAATGAACTACCTTAACAGAATAAAAACTTTTGGTCTAGCCAGGCCTGGTGGCACACACTTGTAATCCTAGTACTTGGGAGGCTGAGACAGGAGGATCACAGGTTCAAGGCCAGCCTCAGCAACTTAGTGAGACCCTGTTTCAAAATAAAAAAGGGCTGGGGTGTAGCTGAGAGGTACAACGCCTCTGGGTTCAATCCCTGGTACCACAAAACTTTTGGTCTACTGAGGCCTCGAAGGGTGAAAAACAAATTGTGGACAAGGAGAAGACATTGAAAAATCACAAGTAGACAGTGACTTTGTGTGAAGAGTGGAGATCAACAGAACAGTAAACAACAGACAGTCCAATCAGAAAATGGACAAAAGACACAGACAGTTGACTAGAGGAGAGACAGGGATGGTGAGCACACAGGTAAGATGTTCAGCAGCCTTGGCTACTGCACACCTAGTACAACAGCTAACAAACAAAGGCTGCCAAAGGCACAGACACCGAGGCTCTCAAACTTCGCTGAGGGATTGCACAGTGGCACAGCCACTCCAAAAAGAACATGAGCACCTACCACACTACTAAGCACCCCAGAAACTGAAATCTATGTCCACACGAAGACCTGCACACAAATGTTGACGAGATCTTTATTCATGGTAGACAAAATAGGGAAAACCCTTGAGGTGGTATCCAAACAATGTCCTTCAACCTGGTTCCACCATTCCATGGAGTCTTCTCAGCAATTCAAAGAACTACAGACTGGCCAGACAGCATGGTCAATCTCTAGATATTCTGCTGGGTACAGAAAGCCACTCTCCAACGGTCACATCCTGTGTGAGCCATTTTCTAACATCCTCCAGTGACAAAGCTGCACAACCAGGAAACCGATTAGCGGTTGCCAGCCAACAGAGCCAGGGTGTGGCAGGGCTGGCAGGCGACAGAAGAGGACAGCATGGGGTGTCTCGTGACAGTATGTGAACTGTGGGGTGGTGTGTGACTGCACAGGGGAGCGCTGAGCAAGGTCTGTGGCAGCGCCTCCCAGTGGGGCTCCTGGCCGCTGGGAGGGCTCCACATGATGGGACTATGTAACAGCTGGGAGTCTGTAATTAATTCAAAATAACAAGTTAAAAAAAAGGACACAGGAGATAAGAAAACTTCTGTAGAAGTGATGGCAATACTCTATATTGAAGTGGGTTCATTTTATTGTGTCAATTATAATTCAGTAAAGATGTTAAAAGGTCTTGGACTGGCAACAAAAAATTGATCTGCACAAAAAGAGGAAGGGGACAGGGTGAAGAGGATGAGATGATAAGTGAACTACTCTTTTTTTCCCCCTTGGGGATACCAGGCATTGAACCCAGGGGCATTCTACCTCCGAGCTACACCCCCAGCCCTATTTTTTAATTCTTTATTTTGAAACAGGGTCTCACTAAGTTGCAGAGGGCCTCACTGAGTAGCTGAGGCTGGCCACAAACCTGCGATCCTCCTGTCTCAGCCTCCCAAGTACTGGGATTACAAGTTTGAGCCACCACGCCCAGCTGTAAGTGGACTAATCTTAAAAAAACTTTATGTTTCTGACTTTGGAATCATGTATTTTACACACTTAAAACATTAAATATATAACGGCAATCTTAATCTTTTTTGAGGGGGGCACTAGGGATTGAATCCAGGGGCATTCTACCTCCAAGCTACATGCCCAGCTCTTTTTATCTTTTTGTTTTGAAACAGGGTCTCTCTAGGTTTCTGAGAGTCTAAATTGCTGAGGCTGACCTCCAACCTGCAATCCTCTTGTCTCAGCCTCCCAAGTACTAGGATTACAGGTGTGAGACACATTTTAATTACCACAACAGTGACTATTTACTAAAACATGGTAATTTGACCCTGTAACTCTAGTCTTATATGCCTTGAGGACAAGAAGAAAAATGTTAAAAAAAACCACTATAAACAAAAATCCCTATTTCAGGAATGATACTGTTGCTGGTTGCTGCGTGTATCAGGCGGCATGAGCCAAGCTAACACTCATGAGTGCCTTGATGAGCTGAGTTTCAGACAAGGACAGGCAGATGTGCAACAGAAGATGGTAGCCAGAAACTGGCGATAGTTTTGTTTCAGTTGGAAATATCAGTCTTAAATCCTGATGCACTTTGTTTAGAACTTCTCAGATTGTCACTGACAAGGCTGAAATCCAAGTGACAGACCCAGGAGTAAGAGCCTCGAACCTGGGAGCCTCCTGTGCATCTGGACAGCACTTGCTCAGACTCAGGACAACTTGGGGGCTCCCACAGGGGAGAGGCAAGGCAGCTCGCCTGTGTGTCAACAGCACCATCATGGTAAAGAACCAAAGCACTGCCAGGGAAATGACTCAGCAACCACAACCCTAGCCTCTGAGGAGTACTCAAAAGTTAAGTCATTGTTCTGGAAATTGGTAAAGGCAACTACTTATTCTTTCCTATACAAATTGTACCTCCGCAGATGGGTGGTGAGGGGAGGCATCTCTCCACATAAGTATCCCAGCTCACCGGGGCACTGAGAAGGGCAGAGCTCAAGCGTCGGCACCTGGCAGCCCTGGGAGTCAACAGGCTCAGTTACAGGACAAAAGGAACGTGCCAGGCCAGAGCTGCAGGCACCCTGGTGTAAATACCAAAGCATCCCTACGAAGCAGTCTTGCCCCAAACGAGAAGAAAAAGCTCAGCTCTGGGAGATAGAGTGGAATGTGATGGCGCCTCTAGACCCACCTGCTGCCTGGCAGGGAGGAGGGCACGTCACCCCACACACACACAGGGCACCACACTGACCTGACAGCAGGTCAGGAGCCCCTGAGCACTGGAGACCGGGCCAGACAACACTAAGAGGAACTGAAGTGACTTAGTATAAAAGAAAAACAAAGTATTTTGCCAGTAATTTTAATATTAATTGTATGTTGAAATGAAAGTATTCTGTATATGCTAGATTAAATAAAACACATTCTTAATATGAATTTCTCTTGTTTCTTTTTGCTCTCCCATTACCTATTGGACAGAATAATTCTATAGGACAAAAGGCTCAGATCTCTAACAAAAGGGGGGATCCCCAAAGTAAAGCACAAAACAGGAATTACAGATTAAAAATGACTTAAAAGACAGAGAATCTCAGTGTGCAGACTTTGCCTGAAAGTCAGTCCAAACAAAGAACTCTTTAAAGACACATTAAATATAGAACAGAGCATGTGACAACTGACTGGGTATTGGATGACATGGGAATGTCAAGGCTCCTGTGGACTGAAGTTCTTATCTTTATTTCTTGGTGAGGTGTGGCTCTGTGTTGGTGGAGTGTCTTCTATGACTGAACTGGTATGGTACTCTGATCTGATTCAAGCAGACAAGGGGTGAGGAGGATGGGGGGGGGGAGCCACAGGCTCATCATATTCTGTTAATACTAACACCTCAGAGATAAAATGTCAGGAACTATTTGCAGAATGTGTCAAAGGACTAACTTCCTTATGTCTTAAAGCACTTCACAAGCAGACTATAAACATTAAACAAGAAACCCTAACCCTGACACTGAGACTACTGCTGGAAGCACAGGAAAGTGCCATAGTGGACGTCCCTCCATGAGGAGCAGTCTGGGAGGCTGTGCCTGAAGGCTTTATCTGCAGGGAGACACACCCACTGGGCTGGGGATAAAATGAAAGTCTAGTGACTCCAACACTCAGTGCTGTGTGACCCTGAAGGAGTGACTGCACTTTTCTTTGTTGTTGTTTTGTAGTACTGGGGATTGAACCCAAGAACATTCTACCTCCGAGCTACACCCCCAATCCTATTTTTATTCTTTATTTATTTATTTTTTTGGTGGTACCGGGGATTGAACCCAGGGGCATTCTACCTCCAGGCTACACCACCCCCAGCCCTATTTTTAATTCTTTATTTTGAAACAGGGTCTCACTAAGTTGCAGAGGGCCTCACTAAGTAGCTGAGGCTGGTCATGAACCCGGATCCTCAGGTCTCAGCCTCCCAAGTACTGGGATTACAAGTGTACACCACCACGCCCAGCAGGAACATTCTTTAAACAATAAAAAGTGAAAACCAAAGGGAGAGTCTACTGGGAGAGTCACTGGTTCTACTCCTGTAATTCACTGTCTCCTGAAAATTTTACTCAAGATTGTTTCAAAAATGAAAAATGGGTAGGGGCAGCATAAAAAGGACTTGAACGGCTGAGAAAAGGCCTACTATGTATGAGACAGAAGTGATTCCAATTGAACAGCACTGAGAAAAGCCTTACTATGTGTGAGACAGAAGTAACTCCAATTTATAAGACTTGCTTAGGCACTTCATGAAAACTGCAGGGCCCAGCCAGCAAAGAACAAGCCTGCATTTTAACACCATCTGACTGACGCTTAAATGAAACTGGCAGGACAGTATCACAGATCACAACATGATAAGCCTCAAGTGTGCTCCACTGGCAAAGCTGCTCAGAAGTGGCCATTAACATAAAACCACTTCTTTCCTCATAAACAGAAAACTCAGGGTAGAAAGAAAAAACCCAGTAGTATTACATATCAACACCCCCCCCCATTAAAACAAACCTGGCTGGGCACAGTGGTGCATCCCTGTCATCCCAGCTACTTTGGATGTTGAGGCAGGGGAAGCCAAGTTTGAGGCCAGCCTGGGCAACTTAGCAAGACCCAGTCTCAAAATTTTTTAAATAAAAATTAAGAAGGGCTGAGAGTGTAGTTCAGTGTTAAAGCACCTGACTTCAATCTGCAGTACTGCAAAAACCAAAACCTAATTCCATACTTCCCACCATGACAATAACAAGGGAAGATGGCATCCTCCTCCTCCTCAGCCTGTGTTTGCACCTGAGGATGCCTTTTGGATGCTGGGTCTCTCTTGCCTGCTTCAGATCCAGGAATGGCTGGGCATAAATACTAAAACCTCAAAGACAAAATGTCAGAAACTACTTGCAGAACATTTCAAAGGACTGACTTTGGAGCCCCAAGTCCCAGAGGATACCACAGCATCCTGAGACTTGGGGCTTGCCACCCGCGCTTGTGGTCAGGGTTGAACAAGCAGCACTGGGAGAGGGAAGGCATCTGCAACCCAGAGGTGACCACGAACCCAGGCCCTTCCCACTTCCTCTACAGAGTAAGGGAAAGACCACATTCTCTTGGAGGATTCTGTAGGGATTAAATGAAAAGGTATTTTGTGAACAGCAAAATTCAATCTAAACCCTAGTTATAATGACTTTTTTGTTATTGTTGTTGTTACTGGGGATTGAACCCAGGGGCATTCTACCTCCAAGTAACACCTCCAGTTCTATTTATTATTTATTTTGAAACAGTCTTGCTACATTGCTGGGGCTGGCCTCCAACCTGCCATCTTCTTGGCTACCACAATGGGGTTCTCAAAACTTCAGTCTTGATCCTGGTTAGTCCGAGATCATTTTAGCATGTCGAGCAACCATGACAGCAATCTTAGGTTCACAGGAAAATTGTGCATGGAGTAGAGTCCCACATAGCCCCAGCTCCTACCCAGCCATGCTGCCTCCCCCATGTCAACCTCCAAGCACATCTGTTACAATCCATGAACCCACACTGACACATGATGACCAGAGTCCACGGCCTGTGTCAGGGTTCACTGGGTGTTGTGCATTCTGTGGGTGTGAACAAATGCACACCTCTTCACCATTGCAGGATCATCCTGAGTATTTCACTGCCCTAGAAATCCCTGGTACCCCCACCTGTTCATGCCCCCCCCCAAGCCCAGGCAACCTCAGGTGTTTTTACTGTCTCCACAATTTTGCCTTTTCACTTTTTTCTTTTCCTTTGTGTGAGTGTGGGGTGGGGGTGGGGTACTGGGAATTGAACCCAGGGGCATTCTACCACTGAGCTACACTCCCAGCCCTTTTTTATTCAGAAACAGAGTCTAGCTAAGTTGTTGAAGCTGGCCTCAAATCTGCAATCCTCCTGTCTCAGTCTCCCAAAGTACTGGTATTACAGGCATGCACCACCATGCCTGCCCCCCTTTAAATTTTGAGACAGGGTCTACCTAAGCTGCCCAAGCTGGCCTCAAACTTTTGATCCTCCTGCCTCAGCCTCTGGAGTAGCTGGGATTACAGGTCGGTGCAACTGTGTCTGGCTCACAATCTCGCCTTTTCCAGAATGTCTTAGAATTGGATGATATAGCACATGGCCTTTTTGCATGGGCTTCTTTCACTTAGCAATATGCACTTAAGGTTCCTCCAGGGTGGTTTTTCTAAAAGTATTATTATTATTAAAATTATTATTATTGTACTGGAGTTTGAACCCAGGGGCACTCTATCACTGAGCTGCATCCCAAGCCTTATGTATGCTTTTATTTGTTTGTTTATTCATTTATTCATTTTTGTGGTACTGGGGATTGAACTCATGGGAGTTCTACCTCTGAGTCACACCCCCAACCCTATTTTATTTTTTAGTTTGAAACAGGGTCTCGCTAGGTTGCTGAGAGTCTCACTACATTGTCAAGGCTGTCCTCTAACCTGCAATCCTCCTGCCTTAGCCTCCCAAGTACTGGGATTACAAGTGTGAGCCACCACGCCCGGCTTCTTTTTTGTTTCTTATTTTGAGGTGAGGTCTCACTAAGTTGCCCGGGCTGACCTCCCATAATCCTCCTGCCTCAGCCTACAAAGTAGCTGGGATTACAGATGTGTGCGTGCCACTGTGCCCAGCCAAGCTCATTATTTTTAGTACTGAATACCATTCCACTGGTCTGGCTGTGCCACTATTTATTTGCCCATTCACCTACTGATTGCCCATCCAGGCAATCTTGGCTGCCTCCAATTTGAGCAATTATTTTTAAAGCCATTTTTTTTTAAAGTGAAAGAACAGAAAATATCAGGGCATTACACCTACATGGCATCACATGAGGAAGGAGCATCATGCTGTAAACATTGTGTGTGTGCATATGTGTGTATGTGTGTGAGAGAGACAGACAGACAGGCAGGCAGGCAGACAGACAGAGAAGATGGAGAAAAGGACATTCTGGAAACACTGGCCTCAACAGTGAAGAGCCTTGGAGGCATGGTCAGATGCTTCTAAGTGCCTCTATTCTCCTCTCTGGTAACTAGTGTGACCTCCCTAGCCTGAGCAAGAACGTGAGTCAGTCAGGTGTGAGCTCCTGATGTGGGGTCCACAGTCCTGCCCTCACTGTTCTGTGCCCTTCCCTTATCCAGCAAGCCAGTCTTTTCACTCATCACTTTACACCCCCAAAAAACTGAGATCCCACTGGGTATGGTAGTGCACACTTATAATCCCAGTACTTGGGAGGCTGAGATAGGAGGATCGCAGGTTCGTGGCCAGCCTCAGCTACTTAGTGAGGCCCTCCGCAACTTAGTGAGACCCTGTTTCAAAATAAAGAATAAAAAATAGATCTGGGGGTGTAACTTGGAGGTAGAAAGCCCCTGGGTTCAATCCCCAGTACCGCAAAACAAAAACAAACTGAGGTCCCACTACTTCCAACCCTAGGCTGGGACAGAGCCACAATGGATAAAGTGATGAAGAAATTCATTGTCCACATTGGCAGCTCACGCTGAACCTGGGGGTGAGGAGAGTTCAGCACAGGCTCTGCCCATGCTACACGAAGAATGTGGCCCCCCCCATGGCCATGTCACATTTAATAATAACTTGTGCAAAATAGCCCCAAATTACAAAAGGCCCAAAGACCCACCAGCAGGAGAAAGGATGAACTGTGGTGTACCAGCATGCAGGTACTCACTATATATAGCACACTGGATTCTGAAAGCAAAACGAGTGTGTTTGCTGTGGATGTCCATGGGCATGAAGGTCCTATGGTGCTAGAAGTCAGGTAAATGTAATTAGGGGGAGTTCTGTATCTTCGATGGCCGATTGTACCCTTGCATGGGGCATAAGATCCATCATCATGTGCCCCAAGATGTGTGCCATTTCCTGTGCCGATGTTACACCTCAAAGAACATCAAGATTAAAATCAATCTCTTTACTACTTTGCTGAGTAACTGGCCAAAACACATTCTGACGCCTGGTTTGTGGCCTGTGGAGGCCAACAGCTGGAAGAAGGGGGTGGGTTCAGCCCACACATGTCCCTTTCCTCCCTGTCTCTATGCACAGGATCAGAGATGCAGGGCTAGGGCTAGCCAAGGGGATGGCCTCAGGTGTCCTGATGTCTCTCCCTCACAGCAGAGCAGACTGCAGCCAATCAGTGCACTGTGGTAAAGCTCCAGGCCCTCCCACCCAGGACCAAACTCATAGCAGGTACCCAGTCACACGGCTGATGGGAGCCCACTGCAGCACCGTGAGACCTCTGCCACCTTTGAGTCTCAGGTGTCAGGTTCTCACCTGGAGCACAATAAGAGGGAGCCCAAAGCCTGAGCTTGCAGCCTCAGTACTGCCACGTATGGGGCAGTGCACTAGCATAAAGCCTTCTGCTTGCAAAGCTCCCTCTCACACACACCTGGGCTAAGACCACAAGTCTGACCCTCATCTGCACGTGACCCCAAGGACGTAACACGTGGAGTGGAAGCCTGCAGAGCAGGGTCAGCTTGTCACTGATGGTGAGGGGCCATGGGACCAGCTCCTCTCAGGCGGCTGGTCCTGCCAGCCAGTTTCAAACACTGTAACTGTGTTAATCTGCTGACCTGGTTTTCAGCCATGCCACTTCCCACCACGTGGCCAGCACAACTCAGGTATTCAGTCGCTTGTGCGGCATATCCTCTGGGCTTTTAAAGATTTGAGAGGCATAGACAAAAGCCGCACTGCCAGAGCTGAACGGTGCCTGGCTTGAGTGTGAGACACCCGCTGAACATGCACCAAGAGCATGTGCACCACACACCTTCACGCAGAATGCCAGCGCACCTGTGGAAAGCTAGTGCTGCCCAGGGCTCCTGCCTGTGCCCTCCAACTTCAGATCCTCACCATGGCCTCCTCAGTGCTGGTGGGAACCCAGAGACAGGAGGTTTGAGGATGCCTTACAGGAAGGGATGCCATAGGTCCGGCACCACCTGCTGCCGCTGGGCCATGGCAAGAGGCCCAGGACTTCAACCTGTCCTCGCAGTTGCTCGGGGGCATGAATAACATGCCCTATGAATTGTCCCCTCTTGGCAATTATCTGCTCTAGGGGTCTGACTAGGTGGCAGGACTAGCCACAACAGAGATGATAAAAGGGTTTCATACAAGTTCGATACCTTAAATATAAAGGAGCTACTCTCCATCAGAAAAAAACTGCAATTCCAAATGCCAAAGGAAACTGATGAATAGATAAAAATCTTATGCAGAGCACTCACTATAAAATGTGAGAAAGGAGATGTAGCTCGTGGCTCCGACTCCTTATCGTCACATGAGCAGAGAGCACACAGCACTTGGATCTCATAGGATCACCACGGTTCATCCCCGCCCTTTAATTCTACTGTACAGCATAGGCACATACTTTAGACATTCCCAACAGTACACACAATGTGCACGTCTCCCCACAGTGTAGGGGACCACAGAGGCGCCTTGGCCAGAGACACCCAACTGGGGCTTGGTCAGCAAACCCAGCAATGGTTTGCTCCTCCCATTTGTCCTCTCATGGTCAACAGTACGCCCTGATCTACACTCCACACACCTGCTGGGCATGAGGGTCCCAAGGTCTCCATGGGACACAAAGAACAACTCCATCCATCTTGTTTTACCCTCAATGCAGCCCTCAAGGTGACCCCTGGCACACCAGCCCACCATGTCACTCTGCCACCATATCCTGGCTGGCTCCCAGGAGAATGTGATGTTCCCAGGTCCACCCTCTCTGGGCCAGGGAGGACACTGGTGCCTGCTGGCCCCTCCCCCTGCAGAGCCAGGACAGCCATCTGTTTCCTGGGTGTTGACAAAGGCCAACTCCTTGCGAAACCAAAACATGAGTTTGGAAAAGGCCTGCCTGTGGCAGAGATTCTACACTGGCACACAGGCGCTGCTCTTCTAAAGCAGAAAAGCACTGGAGAAAAAGGCAAAAGCTATCCTCTGCTTCCTGTTTAGAGAATTAACCAGGCAAAACAATATTTCCCTTTCTTATTTGCAAGGTATGTCAAGCAGATGTGTAGAGCAAAACAAGCCTAATTAGCAGCAACCAAACCATCCAGAAATCAACCAGTAACAAAGCGGACACGAGCGCCTCCTTCTCCTAGTATCCCATCCACTTCCTATAGGTCCCTGCGTCTCCCTGGCCTGAGTCCATTTGCTCTGGTGCTGGCCTTTGAGCCAGATCAGAAAGACATCCTGGGCAACTGCTTTGGTCCACCAACATACCACGGCAACATTTATTTTGCACAAGCACAAACATCAGAACTGGACAACTAAGCAAAACTTCCAAGTCTAAAGACCTGCTACCATTTCACTCACTGTCCCATGGTTGGAAGAGGACAGAGCTGATTTTGATGCTGTGAAAGCTCGTGGGGCAGGTTCAGAGGTGGGCATGGTTGAAAATAATGGTAACATTGCCAAATGTGCCCTGCACCTTCTCAGAACTGGGTTTGGCATGAATTTAAGTTCAACTTGTCAGGCTGACAAGTTGGACAACCACAGGGGCCACTGACAATGGCAGGCGTGGAGGCAGCAGCAAGTCCTGTTAAGAAGCCCTGAGCCTCCCCTTCCTGCTGCCTGAGTTCTGCACAGAGAAAAGACCAAGGGCAGATCCCTCCCTTCCGGCCCAGGCCTTTCTGGAGACTCTGGCATCTTAAAAACCCAAACCCGAGCTACCCTTGTAATCCCAGTACTTGGGAGGGTGAAAACAGGAGGATCAGAGGTTCAAGGCCAGCCTCAGCAAGTGAGACTCTCATCAATCTAGTGAGACTGTTTCAAAAATGGGGGTGTAGCTCAGAGGTAGAATGTCCCTGGGTTCATTCCCCAGTACCACACACACACACACACAACACACACACACACAAAACAACCAAACCCTAACAACCCAAACTTCCTTATTTCCTGAGATGAAAATAGAGCACAGAGTAGGATGCGGGTGCTAGGGCTCAGACATGGCTGTGCCACTGCAGCGGCTCACCTGAGAACCTTGATCCCGCAAGACCCTCAAATTCTACCATGGGGGGACCAAGTAAGCTAGCAGCAAAATCCTGAGGCCCAAACAGGGGCTCAGAGGCCCACCTGTGGCCCTGACCATAAGCGCTATTCACTGGGGATGTGGACTCAGGCTTCCCTGATCACCCATCTCCAGACTAGACCCACGCACCTTTGCAAGACCAAATCAAAGCTTCTGAAGAGAACAAAGCATCTGCAGAAATTAAAGGTTATGCTTTCCTTATTGAGAGCACTACCCAGAGAATACAGATACTCCTCAACTTATGATGAGGTCACGTCTCAATAAACCCAAGATATGCAGAAAGTCTCCTATGTGGGAAATGAATTTAATATGCCTAGTTTATGGAATATCATGGCTTAGCAATAGGGTACACTGTCCCTTGTGATTATGGGCCGGCCAGAAGTTGTGTCTTGCTGCCTAGCATGTCACTAGCTTGGGAAAACTTCAAAATTCAAAATTTGAAATATGGTATCTACTAACTGGGCATGGTGGCACACACCTGTAATCCCAGTACTTGGAAGTTGGAGAAAGGAGGACCCCAGGTTCAAAGACAGCCTCAGCAACCTAGGGAGGTTCGCAGCAACCTAGCAAGACCCTGTTCCCAAATAAAAAATAGGAGCCGGACATAGTGGCGCACACTTGTCATCTCAGCTTGGGAGGCTGAGACTGGAGGATACGGATTCACGACCAGCCTCAGCTTAATGAGGCCCTCCGCAACTTAGTGAGACCCTGTTTCAAAATAAAGAATAAAAAGTAGGGCTGGGGTTGTAGCTCGGAGGTAGAATGCCCCTGGGTTCAATCCTCAGTACCACAAAATAAATAAATTAATTAATTAATTAATTAATTAAATAAAATAGGACTGGGGGTGAAGCTCAGAGGTAGAATGCCCTTGGTTCAACCCCCAGCACGCACGCACGCACACACACACACACACACACACACACACACACACAGAACACACCTACTTTCACACCACTGAAAGCTGAAAAATCATGTGTCAGGAACCATCTGTTTATTTAAATATATTTACCCATATGCCTTAATTTCTTTATTTTTTGGTACTGGGGATTAAACCAGAGGCAGTCTACCTCCGAGCTACACCCTCAGCCCTTTTTGTTTTGTTTTGTTTATTTAGTTAGTTAGTTATTTTTGCGGTACTGGGGATGGAACCCAGGGACATTCTACTTCCAAGCTACACCCCCAGCCCTATTTTTAATTCTTATTTTGAAACAGGGTCTCACTAAGTTGCGGAGGGCCTCACTAAGTAGCTGAGGCTGGCTGGGAACTCCGATCTTCCGGTCTGGGATTACAGGTGTGTGCCACCACGCCCCGGCTCCAGCCCTTTTTATTTTGAAACAGGATCTCAGTAAATTGCTGGGGCTGGCCTCAAACCCGAGATCCTCCTATCTCAGCCCCACAAGTACTGGGACTACCGGCATGCACCACTGCGCCTGGCCTGCCCTAGTTTCTTGTAGAAGGGGGGAAAGCAGCATCACTCCTAGCAGCCAGAAGCTGCAACCCCCCCCAATGTCCATGAAAAGGTGAGTGGGGGATGGGCATGCACTCCTGTAATCCCAGTACTTGGGAGGCTGAAACAGGAAGATCACGGGTTTGAGGCCAGCTTCAGCAACTTAGCGAGTACCTCAGCAACTTATTGAGATCCTGTTTCAAAATAAAAAGGCAGGGGAAGACCCAGACAAAAACACATATATGCTGTATTCTGCGTACAGTATAATTCTGCTTAAGTGAAGGCCTAGAACAGGCAACACTGTGCTACAGAGAGAAACTGGAATGTTGTGGGGAGGGCTGACTGGAAAAGTTCTGTATTGCAAAAGGTAAATGTAACCTTATTTGGAAAAAGGGTCCCTACAAACATAACTAAGTTAAGGATCTTGAGGTAAGGTTATCCTGGATTATCTGGGCAGACCCTAAATCCAATGGCAAGTGTTCTTACAAGAGAAAGGCAAACGGAGAGTTGGGATGGGCCCTGGAGCTCTGCGAAGACCCCAGCCTGTAGGCTTCTTGCTTTCAGACTTCTGGCCTCCAGAACTGTGAGCATTCGTTTCTGGAGTTTAAGCCACCAAGCTTGTGGAAATATTCATGGCTGCACTAGGAACTAACACAACATCCAAACAAAATAAAAGAGTGATCATCCTGTAAGTGACCATTCACCCTGTGAAGCCAAGATGAATGGCCTCTCCTCTGTGTCCTCAGCCCTAGAGACCTTGGCTTTCAGTCTGACCCCTGGGGCCAGGGGGGTAACAAAGCTCCAGGTTCCATGAGAGAAAGCCTGCGTTCCTCTAGGAGCCTCAGTCTGGCTTCTTGTCTCACAATCCTAAGGTGCAAAGCGAAGGGTATTTGCTGCCCCTCCTGGAGAAGGATGGCCGGGAAGGGCCAGGGCCAGCTTTCATGTGGAGCCATGTCAGAGCTGAGAGTGGACTGTTCTCAGCCAGCTTGGGCGGAGCCTCTAGACCAGAGGGTGGCAATCCTGGATGTCTGTAAGTGCCTCTATAGTAGCCTTAGTTTTGCCTCTGCAGCATAATAAAGGAACAGACTTAAATGCAGATTAATCAAGTCTCAGTGGATAGAACTGAGTTTCAACAAGATAGCTCCATAGTCTACTGACACCAAAAGGTGGAAGTTCATGAGAAAAAAAGCAGGTTACAAAGTCTTATCATTTCATTTTGCTATGACTAGAACCTTAAAAAGTAACTTAGATGTGACATAAGGATCCCGAAGGTACTAACACTGGTGATCTCAGTAGCAGGAATATGATGCTTAGAAAGCTGTGTTTATAGCAGGGTGTGGTGGTGCACGCTTGTAATCCTAGTACTTGGGAGACTGAGACAGGAGGATCAAAGGTTCGCAGCCAGCCTCAGCTACTTAGTGAGACCCTGTTTCAAAATAAAGAATAAAAAATGGGGCTGGGAGTGTAGCTCGGAGATAGAATCTCCCAGAGCTCAATCCCCAGTAGCCCCCCCCCAAAAAAAGTGAGCTGTGCTTATCTGCATATCCCCATTTCCTACCATGCACATGTATCATCCCTATGATCTGATTACAGGAAATAAGCATTACACAGAATTTCAAAGTACATTAACAATACCTTATTTGTGAAAGATTTTATGTTTACCAAGCATTTAACCTACATGGTCTGGACAGACATGTATGTCACAGATGAGAAGAGACTGTCACAGGCCAGACGGTGTGTCCAGGGCCAGAGAGAAGGATACACCCAGAGCCAGGACTGGAACCCAAACCCCAGTGCTGCCAGTCAGAAGGTCCTTTTCAGTCCACTACCATAATAAAAGATGACTATTTAGGTACAAGTTGCATATTAGGTAATAAAAGGACCTAGAGACTCAATTCCTCCTAGGTACAACCAAAGGAGGAAGAAGTGGCCAGGTTACCTCAAGGCTCACACCTATCAATTTAAATGCAAAAAACTAAAGGGTCACATTCTGGTAAAGTTAATCAACAGCATTGAACTGAGGTCAAATTCCAAAGCCCCAAAGTTCAAGGCAACCCACTTGTAAAGTGTTGAGTGTGAAAGCACCTTGGGGGGGAGTGATAGGGACTGACAGAGGGCATTGCACAGGCTAGTCAAGTGCAGTGGAGCTACACCCCAACCCCTTTTCAAATTTTATTTTAAGACAGCAGCTTGGTAAATTGCCCAGGCTGGCCTCAAACTGCTATGTTCCTCCTGCCTCAACCTCCTGAGTAGCTGAGATTACAGGCATGCACCACCGTGACTGGCTAAAAGCAGATCTTTTTAAAACCATTTCAAGAATTCTGAGTGTGAGAATGTAATTGGGTCTTTTCTATCAAAGGAATAGCTTGACTTAAACTTAAAAATTGCAAATGCCAACCTCTCCCCCAGCATGCCCTCTAAGCCAACAGTGTGAGGATTGTGAAGCTATGCTCCCACCAACAGGAGCACAGTGCAGAAGCTTCTAGTTAGGAATATGCACTTGCATACCTGCTTCACTGGTGGCAAGTCCCTTTTTGCAAAAAGAAAAATCACCTTGCCGAGCCACTTATGAACATATGTCTTTTTTTTTACAACACCATGGAAATTTATTTCTAACAAGAGGCACCTGAATAGGTTATGTTTTATGATTTCCACATAAAAATAATTTCTGTCCTTGGCATTTTATAACAAAGTAATAATGGCTAATGCTATCTTCTAAATGTTTCAGGCATGTACAAAGTAGGAAAAATAGCCCACCTCTTCATTTTGCCACCTTGGCTTAGAATATTAACATAGCACAGAACAGCTGAAGTCCCAATGTAGCCCATCCTAGTCTTGTTCCTCCTCTCCAAAACACTTTTTTACTCTAATTTTGTTGCTAATCACTCCCATAAGCCAACACACACCAGGTGTGATATTTCTGCAGGTAACCATGTGCAGATCCTCACGCTATAGGATTTATCTGTGTTGATACCTGCAGTTCTACTTTCTTTATTATAACTGAGGCATGGCATTCATTGTCTGAAAAATATTGATTTTCTTCTTACCCAACATTTGTTTCTTCTCAACTTTTTGCCACCAGAAACAATGCTATATGAATACTTGTCTATGCCTGTCTTTACATATATAAAGTTTAAAATGGAACTGCAATAATATATAAATGTTTTCAGAATCTGGTGAAGCTCTCCACTGTACAGACTCTTCCACTGGAGATCAGGGCACAGGCCTTACGCTATAAAATTATTGCAAGATTTTCACTGAACAAGGAGAAATGGGACTTTGCACATAACATACTCTTCTGTGGAACAAGTTCTACAAGAAGAGACAACAATTAACAACTTTCATTTAAATAAAAATTGTGGACTCAAGTGATAATATGAAACTGTGGAAAAATGATAGCTGAGACAAGGGGTCAGGGCCCAGAGTTCTGGAACCCCAGAAACCACCAAGAAATGGTACAGTTACACACACGTTCCTTAGGAGGGAGTCCTTAGCTTTCACCCAATTCTCAGGGAACCCACATTCTCAAATGCTTAGTAAATCATTTTGTCTTTCTTAATGTGTGTCATAGCAAAGTGGTGAGTTCTCAATGGTAGCCAAGCGGAGCACTGAAAGAGCGCCTAACTACACCCAACTTTCAAATAGATTCAAATCCTAGAGATGCACAAGAAGGAACATATTTATGATATAAATAAATTCAGACTTCGTTAACATAAGCCCAGAAAAAAAATTGTGACTTATAATCCAAGTCATTTGATGAAACCACTGTTTACATGCAGTATTATAAAAGAAACCACTCAAGGCTGCCACTGAGAAAAGCCTGAAGTCTAGTCTCTAAGATGATGAGACAGGTGAGACCAACTGAAGATGCTGATGTTCTATGCTCTGTGGGACAGTGGAAGAAGAGACTTGAAAACAGTGCTGCAGATCTCTCTGCACTTAATGCACCACAGGATTTTTCTTTTGAAATTATTAGGTAAAGTAATCAGGCAATCAAACCAAAAGAGCAGACACCTTAAGCTGGGACAGGTCAGAGGGACAGTGCCCTTGTGTGAACAGAAGCCAGCAAGTAGCTTCCCAGCCTTTCCAGAAGGACCGTGTGGGCTGCCAAGCTCGTCACCATAGCAACAGCTCTAAACATATGTGCAGTGACACCAGCTGATTTCTGAAAGCTGTAAATAGAGGATAATGGCATAAAAAAATTCCAGAGTAAAGTAAGGACCGCCCACCCCCTCTCTCCCAGCCTACCTGATCACTAGACCCTACTGTCCAACACAGAGCAAACGCAGTTTTAATCTCCTCAACACACCAAACCATGTGCATACTTATATATCAAGGAAGAGCAAAATAAGACTTTGGAATGTCTTTGTGCAAACTTGTGTATGGACAAGAACTGGCCCAGAGAAGGCAGAATCTGGCAGGAAGTCACAGAGGAAAAGTTAAAGTAGTGAACTACTTGGGCAAAGGTTCCAGGGGTTAGGGTTTACCAGGTTTCTGGTAAAACAGACCAATAGTCAGGATTTTAGGTTCAGAATTTGTTTCTGCCTTTGGAAGACACATCCATTTCTGAGGGAGGGGGAGATAATTCCCTTGAAAGAGAGCATTTAGTCCAGGATACACCAACAGTATCAAAGGGCACCCCTGACTAGGTATGCAAAGAGATGGCCCAACATGGACAAACAGAGGGTGCAGGCATGACAATGCAGAGAAAAACTGCATCAATGCACAGCAACTCTCAGTGTCACCTTCAGTGGACCGTAAGTATCTGCCCCGTTCTCTCTCCTTCCTAGCATATGACATGTTAAGAATAATATGCTTTTTCCTAATTCCCTTTCTACCAGATTTTTGAAGCTTCATACAGAAAACTAAGCAAATAAATCTAAATATAAGCTGACACTCTTTTTTTTTTTTTTTTTTTTTTTGCTGTACCGGGGATTGAACCCAGGGGTGTTCTACCTCCGTGCTACACCCCCGGCCCTATTTTTTATACTTTATTTTGAAACCGGGTCTCACGAAGCTGCTGCGGAGGGCCTCACTAAGGAGGGAGGGAGGGAGGGAGGGAGTACGCGCTGAGGCAGGCGCGAACCTGGATCCTCCGGTCTCCGCCTCTCAAAGTACTGGGATTACAAGCGTGCGCCACCACGCCCAGCATGAGTGATTTATTTCTAAAACAGGTTATGTGCATGCGCATGAGCATGTGTGTGTTTAAGAGAGAGCAAGAGAGAAACGCAGAGAAGCAGAGGGAAAGAGATCAAGATCAATTGGAGGAAAGTAGAGGGTGCATGCCAATCCAGAGTCTCCTGCTGATTTACAATGGGCTACAGAAATAGCCTGATTCAGAATTTCACTCCAGTCAAAACATAAAGCAGCGAGTCCTCTGAACTCACTGGTCAGTCCCTCGGGAGAGGGAAGTTCATAAGCTGTGAGTCACCTTCACAGCAAAGGTCCACTGGTGCACTCCGAAGGACCACAGTTCAAGCTGTTCTAGGAAACACCTCAAACTAAGAAAAGAGTGCCACAAAATGCTTCCATGCATGCTCTTTCCATGGAGTGTCTATGAACAAAAACTTAGGCATCAACATAGCCACTCCTCAGTGCCTGGCACAAACACCCCACCACTCACTGGCTGAAATTGTGAGCAAGTGAATTAAACTGTCTCTGAGTCTCTTCATCTGTAAACTGGGAAAAACTGACTGTGCTCCAAGCCTTTGGGAGGATTCTGAGGTCTGCATTCCATGAAAAGCAAGCAGCACACAGTAAGTGCTCAGAACACACTGGCAGCTGTGATGAATGACAGCGCCCTAGCTCCTGCAGGTCAGTGGCTGGGGTTAACGACCCATTTCAATTACATTTGCATGGTGCTTTACTTTCACATGTCATTTTACTCAGAGCCTCTAACTAGCCTCAGCTGAACAGATGGCATAGCTTTCCTCATTACAGGCGAAGAGTCTGGAGCTGTGATGATCCAAAGATGCCCCTCCTCTCCAGGCAGGACCACCAACTGGAGACCTGGTCTCTCCAGGGCCACCACAGGCCATTGCTGTCAACACGTTCCCTACAGATGTCTTTCTGTCTGAACTGACTGACATGGGTTTTATTACCCTGAGGACCAACACCACCCATGAGTGAAGGAATCCTGCTCTCTCCTTGTGCAAAGGCTGCCTCCACATCTTGAGGGTAAGCTCCCAGTGACAGAGTCCATCCCAGAGGACAGGAAGGGCTGAGGGGGGTGAGAGCTGCTCACACCAAGAGGAGAAGGGCAAGGAGGGCATCGCCGAGGGTCCAATACGAGAACAGGAGAGGTACAAGGAGCAGTGCCCCTCACTAGCGAAAGATGAGAGGGACAGCAAATCCAAGAAGATCTTCATCTTAAGATCACCAAACTCTATTTTCTTTGGTTTTATGACTTCTTATGGAAAACACCAGTGAAAAACAACAGTTGGCAGAACTGAGAATCACAGGAAGAGACATCAACACACAACGGAATCGCAGCAAGAGAGGATGGCACACGGACAGATCGTTGAGGGAAGTCTGAAGAGTTCTCAGGGCATTTCTTTACAACTCTATGCTTAAAATCAGCTTCAAGGCCTCAACAGAACAGAAAAGGCTAACTCCCAAGGTAACCATGAAAAGAAGTGTACAATTTCCAAATTTGTAGGCAGAAAGACAATCTAAAAAGGGAAAAAGGAAAGAGAAAAAAAGGACAAGTCTTAACAAATAGAAAGCATAATACAATTATGATAGAACTAAATACACACTTTTATGAAGGGCAAAAGTGCTATGGTCTGAACATGCCCCACAAAACTCTTCTGTTGGAAACATGATGCCCAACGCAACAGTGTTGGGAGGTGAGCCCCGAGAAGGGCCTGAGAGAAGAGTAAGTCCCTTTCACTCCTGTCCCCTCGCCTTGTGAGGACACCGCGGGAAATAAATTCCTGTTCTTTACAAATTATCTGGTCTCAGTATTTCTTACAAAAGCACAAACTATGAAAAAAAGGAAATTGATTAAGAAAACCAGTTGAGAGACAAAGTTTGTCAGACTGAAATGGAAAAGGTAGCCAGCTAGCTCAGAGCGAGTGAATCAAAAGCCCTGAAATCCAGATGCATCTAGGACAGAGAAGGGATAGAGAAGGTGCCAAGTTTGTAAATGCTGGGAGAAAGTGAGGGAGCTGCTTTAATGATACTGAGTGTGAAATGAGGCCGATGTGCATTTCAAGAAAGAGATGGAACCACTGCAATGTGGCACCAGGTTCCCTTCCTGTGCTAACACAATTCCGTGCGTGGATGCAGCCAGCAAGAGCCACAAAGGGGCGGGTGCAGAGGCTTATGCTTCTAATCCCAGTACTTGGGAGGTTGAGACAGGAAGATCCCAGGTTTGCAGCCAGCCTCAGCCACTTAATGAGGCCTCCGCAACTTAGTGAGACCCCATTTCAAAATAAAAGAATAAAATAGGACTGAGTGTGTAGCTTGGAGGTAGAATGACCCTGGGTTCCATTGCCAGTACCACAAAAACAAAACCAAAACCAAAACCAAAAACAAAAACAAAAAAGCCACAAAGGAAAGACCACCACCAGAGAAAACAGAGCCAGAGCCAGGGAGATGGAACCCAAGGCCCTGCATAGGCCAGGTAAGCGCTGGTAATGGTTGGGTTTAGAAGAGTCCCAGAGGCTCATGTGTTGAAAGCATGTCCCTGTGCAACAAGGTTCAGAGACAGGGCATGGCTGGAGGAGGTGGCTCACTGCAGGTATGACCTTCAGGACTACATATGTCTCAAGTGGCTTCCTCTCTCTCTCTCTCTTTCTGTTTCTGGGCTGTCATGAGCAGTTTTCCTCTGCCACTCCCTGTCACCAAAAAGACTCTGCCTTGGAGCCCACTGACTATGGAATGAACCTCTGAAACCATGAGCCAAATAAACCTTTCCTCTTTGTAGTTGT
The DNA here is from genome assembly GCA_004027185.1 of Glis glis. Taxonomy (NCBI): domain Eukaryota; kingdom Metazoa; phylum Chordata; class Mammalia; order Rodentia; family Gliridae; genus Glis; species Glis glis. The sequence goes on from PVJS01014113.1 coordinate 29,565, forward strand.
TCATGTTATAGCAATGAAAAGGCTGACTAACACAGTGCTCTACCACTAAGTACATCCCCAGCTCTTAACTTTTTTTTTGAGACAGGGTCTCACTAAGTTGACCAGACTGGCCTCAAATTTGAGACGCTCCTACCTCAGCCACCAAGTAGCTGGGATTATAGAATACACCACTGTACACAGCAGTTTTAGGCATTCCTAAAATGTCCTTCACTGGGTTGAGGAAATCTCTTTCTGTCAGTAGTTTGCAGAGTATTTTTCTCATGAACAGAAGTGGAATTTTGTCAAACACCGTTTGTGTGTTTGTGTGTGTGTGTGTGTTACTGGGGATTGAACCCAGGGGCATTCTACCTCTGAGCTAAATCCCAGTCCTAATTTTATTTTATTTTGAAACAGGGTCTTGCTAGGTTGATGAGAGTCTCACTAGTTGCTGAGGCTGTCCTCGAACCTGCGACCCTCCTGTCTCGGCCTCCCAAGTCCTGGGATTCCAGGCATGCACCACCATGCCTGGCTACCTTAACGTTCTTTATATCCACACTGATAAGTGTGGATAAGTGTGCGCCACCATGCCCGGTTGGACAATTAACTTTATGGACCTTTTTATATAGCTTTTTAGCCACTCCTGATGGTACACACCTGTAATCCCAGTACTTAGGAGGCTGAGACAGGAAGATCACAGGTTTAAGGCCAGCCTCAGCAACTTAGGTTTTATTTCAAAATAAAAAGGGCTGGGGGTATAGCTCAGAGGCAGAATGCCCCTGGGTTCAATCCCCAGTAACACAAGTGCACACAACACACACACCTCTAGATGTCCACTAGACCTCAGCAACTTAGCAAAGCCCTCCGCAACTTAGTGAGGCCCTGTTTCAAAATAAAAAATAAAATAGGGTTATCCGGGCATGGTGACGCACGCTTGTAATCCCAGTACTTAGGAGGCTGAGACCGGAAGATCCGGTTCACGGCCAGCCTCAGCTACTTAGTGGGGCCTTCTGCAACTTAGTGAGACCCTGTTTCAAAATAAAGAATAAGCCGGGTGTGATGGCGCACGCTTGTAACCCCGGTACTTTGGGAGGCGGAGACCGGAGGATACAGGGTCGTGGCCAGCCTCAGCTCACTCGCTCGCGCGCGCTCGCTCTCTCTCTCTCTCTCTCTCTCTCTCTCCTTAGTGAGGCCCTCCGCAACTTCGTGAGACCTGGTTTCAAAATAAAGGATAAAAAAATAGTGCCGGGGGTGTAGCTCGGAGGTAAAACGCCCCTGGTTTCAATACCCGGTACCGCAAAAAAAAAAAAAAAAGAATAAAAAATAGGGCTGGGGTTGTAGCTCGGACGTAGAATGCTCCTGGGTTCAATCCCCAGTTCTGTAAAAATTAAATAAATAAAATAAAATAGTGCTGGGCGTGTAGCTCTGGGGTAGACTGCCCCTGGGTTCAATCCCCAGCACCACCAAATAAAAAGACTAACTCAATCGCAGGATGGTGAGGGTGCAGAGCAGGTGCTGTTCTCCTCACTGCTGGTGAGACAGTAGAGGTGCTCAGTCACTTTGGAATATGGCTTGACAGGTTCTTAAAAAGTTAAACATTCACCTGTTATATGACCCAGAATTTCAGTCCTAGAAACTAACCAAAGAGTGGGGAAAAAATATATATATATATATATTCATATCCATAAAGGGGGGGGTGTTTGCTGGGAATTGAACTCTGGGAATTCTACCTCTGAGCTACACCCCCAGCACGTCTTAATTTTTAATTTTGAAACAGAATATAAGTTTCTGAGACTGACGGGCCACCAAGTTCAGCCATACAATGTTTTGTATGTAAGTATTCAAGAAGCTTTATTAATAATACCTAAAAGTTGGAAACAATGTATAGGTCTGTCAACTGTTACTTGCAGAATGCTGCTCAGCAATGAAAAGACTACACAGTATATGATTCCATTCCTACTGAAGTCTAAAAACAGAAAACCTACAGAGTACAAAAGCACATCAGCTCCTGGGAAGGCCATGTTGACTGCAAAGGGCCCAGGGGAGCATCTCAGGGTGATGAAGTGTTCTGCATCATGACTTGTTCAAACTCAGCACACTGTATTGTTGAAGTTGGCAAGCTCCACAGTATTACATCACGCTTTCCTAAAGCCCTGGGGAGTACTGAGATCGTAGGACTCCAGGCACATTCCTCTCTTAAGAAAAGGAGGGAAGCCAGGTGTGGTGGCTCTTTGTAATCCCAGTACTTGGGAGGTTGAGACAGGAGGATCGCAAGTTCAATGCCAGCCTCAGCAACTCAGCGAGACCCTGTTTCAAAATAAAAAGGGTTGGGGATACAGCTCAGAGGTAGCATGCCCCCGGTTCAATCCCTAGTGCCAAAAACAAAAAAAAAGTGGGAGCTGAAAGGAAAAATGGGTTGGGTTTTTGTGATATAGGGAAAAGGCCACAAAACTGGATGCTGAGGATCACCCCACCCTCATCCCCAAAGTCAAGCCTGGAAGAGGGGAAAGAATTCCTGAAGACACAGTGTCTAAGGCCCTATGGAGGGTGGACCAGGTTCCACAGGAGCAGGCAGAGGCTGTCTGTGCTGGGGCTGACTATATCACACTCCCTTTGGCACGACTCGAAGGCACCTCCACACATTCATTACCTACTAGGTTAAGGACTGATTCTCATCTCATTAGTACACATACGCAGTCTCACTTAAATAGGACCTTATTAAACTCTGCGTTTGGCTGTTACACACTTGCTGCCATGGGTATTCCTGACATGTGTTCCGAGTTACATGTAGAGTAACTTCACTGACAGGAAATGTTCAGAATCAGCCAATCTATAGACAGCTTCACAACTAGGAGTGACAACTTAAAGGTGTAGTTTCTGTCTGACAAAGGGGGTTCTAAAACTAATAGTAGAGGGTGCACATGCCTGTAAACACACTAACAACCAGTGAGCTGTATATTTTAACTGGGTGAACACTCAGGTATGTCAGTTATAGTTCAGGAAAACTACCACTTCTTTAAAGAGCACAGAGCAAGCTTCCCTAGGATGGCATACTGGATAGGATTTGTCAGAGACTGGGACACACGATGGCTAAGCACACATCATGGCCTTTACCATAGGGCCAGTGCCAAAGGCCAGAATCAGAACAACCAGGTGCCCAGGCCAGCCAGCACTCTTCCTACAGCTCAAGGGTGGGAAGCATATTCCAGTGCATCTCCTGGAGAAATGTGAACAGATGACCATAGTGAGCTCACCTTCGGTGTGGTCAGCAGGGAACCTGCTCACGCTGGGGACACAGGGGACGTCCTGGATGTGCACCAACCCATGGCACTGTTAGCAGAGTTGCTCAGCAAATAATAGGACAGTGAGCAAAGTGGCCCTCATTCTTTGACGCTTGTTCTCAAACAGTGAGGCCCATGGACTGCTTCCTATTGCCCCAGTCCCTCCGCATCTCCCCCACCCCCACACACATGCACACTGCGGCTAACGTTCTGAAAGTAGAGTCCCAGCCACTCAACTTTCCTCAGTACAAAAGCTTTCTGGCTCTTGTCCACTAAATTAACTAGCTTGGCATTAAAAGCCCGCGTGTGGGTAGGTTGGAAATGCTTAGTTCGGCTAAGCAAATTTCTTGAAAACGTCTTCTGTATGCTGCGTGTGGTGCCTGGTACTGAGCTAACAAGGTACAGGCATCCTTCAATACCTTCTCATGGGCCCCCAAGCTAGGCCACTTCTTGTTTTTTTAATGACTTGGTCTTTCCTTCCTCTTTTTTCTCACTGTTTCTTCTATTTAGTGTCATGTTTAAGCAAAGGGACCATTACAACAAAGTAATTTTAAAACAAACACACTTGAGGAAAGTGTAAGGAAAACATTAAACATCAAATATTTAAGTATTACTGTTACAGGGTGGAGGTCTATTCACTTCCTAATTTACATCTTAACACTGATGTGGATTATAACATAAGAGAAAGTAAACAGGAAGAAACCTATTTCTGCATAGAGTGTCAGAGGGAGAGTAGAAACATTGGCAGGAAGGCTTCCAACACACAGATGAACACAAGCCAAGGCAACCGGAAGGCCCCTACCACATATTTCAAGTAACGTACTGTTTAATGATCAACAGCTTCATCAGCACCGAAGCACTTGAACCAAGACAAAGCCTCTGCAGTCACTGCCGCACCAGGCACAGGAAGACAGACAGGGCAGAGCCATAGACAACAGGGACATAGCTGGCCGCCAGCCAGAGCCAACCCAGGCTGAGGGTCCAAAGGTCAACAACTGTCAGGCAGGCTGACCCAGGCCCCTCCCTCAGGTTCCAACCCCAAGGCCATCTCACTGCTCCTAAATAATACATTGCACAGGTGGCAGAAAAACAGCCAGTTAGGCATGGTGGCAAAGGCAGATCGCAGGTTCAAGGCCAGCCTGGGCAACTTAGCAAGACCTGTCTCAAAAATAAAAAGAGCTGAGGATATATAGCTCATTGCTCGTCCCAGGTGTGGTGTGCATGACCCCTGCTCAAAGGGCAGAGGGCAAGAAGGGTTCTTTCAGGCAGGACCACCACTCCAGGATCCCTAACTGTCTATTGGCTGGCTGGGCTACTGTCTGATCATTCTTCAATTACAAAGGTGGGCAGGGTGGGAGGAGCTCTGAAAGTCACAGGGTGCTCACAGAATGACTTGCTAAAAACACAGCATATACAAGGAGGAGGTATTGGAATGACATGTTCATTTTTATCTCAAAACATCAGAAAAAAATCTAAGTGTTGCTGACTCTTCCCAGACCTACGGATGCAGCTGTACACAGAGCTGCTCCATGACCTCAAACCCAGCAAAGGATGAGATGGAAGAGCTCCCACCGCCTCACTCGCTCATTCCTGATGTGCTGCCAGCCAAGGCTGACCTGTGCTTCGCCCCTTGGAAAAGGGGCGACCAAGGAAGCGGCACAACAGAAAAGCCAACACTTCCACTTTCAGTGTGAGCTTTTCATCAGCCAGGCTGTCCCTGCCTGAAAGACAATCAAGCTGAGAAAGGACTCAGTAAGAAATTTCAAGTTACCATCTGTGGTGGCCTTTGCCCTGCTTCTCAGAATTACCTCCTCCAGCTCAGACTGCTATTGACAAGTGCTCAAAATTGACTCAACTGGACCTACAAAGCCACAGCGTGGGCACTGTGAAAACAAGCATTTTAAAATGCTTGTTAAAGGTTCTGATCCATTAATAAAGGGGTTAAAAAAAAAAACAGGGCCAAGATGCTTCTTTGAACTTCACCTTTTAATAAGTACACACACATTGAGGGTGGGTCCTTTCTTAATGAGTGGTGCCCTGTGGTGAGGGCTTCCACACAAGGGAATACAAAGTCGGCTTGTGTACAGGAACCCTTAAATAAACCCATGAAATACTCAAATTGAAACATGACTACCTTTATTCCATAGCTAGGGAAACCAGGGCTCAGAAATGTTAACTTGCTAAGATCACAAGAAGCAAAACCTATGAAAATCCAAAGTCCCTCCATCTTTTATTCCACCTACATCCTCCAAGCCCCAGTGAGTGCGATCTGGGAGTGCAGGCCTCAAGCACAGGTCAGAGGAGCAGAAGAAGAGAAAAAGAGGAGAGGGGCACCAGTGGGCCCCCAGGTCAGACCAGGTCCACCTAGATGCCTGTGATGATCCCCTTTAGCGACCCAAGAATGCAGGCTGCAGCTGCAGACAGCAATGAGGGACTATGCGGGAACCTGGAAAGCCTCACAGTGACAGAGCACAAGCATTCTTTCTGTTCTCAAATTTCTGATCCTTTTCTTTGCTTAAATATAACATTTATAGGTTGAAAACAATGGACAATCTACAGTGGGTTTTTTAATTACTGATTCTCAAGTCCAAAGGAGACATCTTTTGGCAAGGGAGTACAGTCGTAAATCTAGACGTACACACGCTCCTCCGGCTTCTCCAGTCATCCACTGAGCTGAGAGAAAATGGAGGCCAGGAGGCTGGCAGGAGCAGGAGGATACACTGGAAGAGGGCTTCCCACCAGACGCTGCCATTCCAATGCCAGCCAGCTCTAGAAAGAAGGGAGGAGTGCAACTCCGGGCTCCCAAAGGGACAGTGAACAACACAAACAACAACAAAAGTCTGTGCACCACCTCTAGGGGTGGCTGTCTTCTTCAGGAGCCCAGAGACCTGAGGGTGGTGAGGGCCGCTCCCAGGACAGCTCTGGTTGTCCTGATGGGCGACTCTGTCAGCAGGACTGGTCCCAATACTAACAGTTCAACGCCAGATTTGACATTGTTATTTTATTCTTTATCTTTTGAAACAGGGTCTCACTAAGTTGTGGAGGAGCTCACTAAATTGCTAAGGCTGGCTGTGAACCTGCAATCCTGTCTCAACCTCCAAGTACTGTGATTACAAGTATGCGCCACCACCCCAGGCTCAGATTTAACATCTTTTATTCTCAAAACATACCACAAAATAACCAAAGAGCAGAAGTGGGAGAGAAGACGAACTGGCAGAGGGTTGGATGGCACAGCCATGGGGGCACTGCTGAGAGCTGGCTCTGTCAGACTCAGACATGCACTCCAGAGCATGGGGTGGGTTGGTGTAAGCAGACTTGACTGAAACGCCCTGAGTGTTCGCCTTAGGTCCATTAGATCAGGTGATAAAGGCCACATCTTCAAAGACAAGCTGAGAACTGGCTGACCGTGCCCTGGCTACAGTGTGTGCTGCCAGTCACAGGGGCACACAGGGAAACAGGCAGTGGGTGAGGACATGGAGGATGAGATCCCTGCGGGCCACCGGAGGAAATGTAAAATGGTATAGCTGCTCTGCAAAATAGTGTGTGGGGTCAAGTAATTCCACTTTGGAAAGCGGGGTCTCAAAGACACATTTGTACTCCCACATTCACAGTGCACATAGTCACTAACCAGAGCCTGTCAACAGATGACTGGATAAGCAAACTGGTAAATCCAACAATGGTCTAGCATTCAGCCGTAAAAAAGGAAATTCTGAGCCAGGTGAGGTGGTGCACACTTGTAATCCCAGTACTTGGGAGGCTGAGACAGGAGGGTCACAGTTTTGAGGACAACCTTAACCAAGCAAGACCCTGTTTCCAGATAAAAATAAAATAGGGCTGGGGGTGTAGCTCGGAGGTAGAATGCCCCTGGGTTCAATCCCCAGTACCACCAAAAACAAAGGAAATTCTGGTATATCCTACAACCTGGGCAAACCTTGAGGACATTATGCTGAATGAAATAAATCAGTCTGAAAAGGTCATATGCTTATGATCCCACTTTTATAAGGACCCAAGGGTTGTCAAATTCAGAGACAGAGGATGCGAGGAGGGAAGGGCTCTGGGTGGTGGGGGTGCTCAGCATTTGCTGCCCTCTCCCGAATGCCCAAGAGGGGACCAGAGAGCTGCCTGCCCCTCGCTGGGAGCACCTTTCTTCTCCTTTCATATACAACACTGGGGTGAAAAATAACAAAAAGTAATAAACCCTTCTAAACACAAAGTGGACAAAATTACTACGCTTGATTTCTGGGATCTACATTTAAAAATGTTCCTGTTAATGTTTCCTGCTCCAAATGACCCCCCAGCAAGATGGACTCTGTTTGTTCGTTTGTGTTACTGTAGACTGAACCCAGGAGGATTCTACCTACAAGCTGCAACCCCAGACCTATTTTTTTTTTACTTTTTGTGCGTGGTACTGAGGATGGAACCCAGAGGCATTCTACCTCTGAGCTACACTCCCAGCCCTACTTTATTCTTTTATTTTGAAACAAGGTCTCACTAAGTTGCTGAGGCTGGCCTCAAACCTGTAATCCCCCCCCCCCCGTCTCAGCATCCCAAATACTGGGATTACAAGCGTGCACCACCAGGCCCGTCTATTTTTTGTTTCAAAACAAGGTCTCACTTGGTTGCTGAAAATCTCACTACGTTGCTGAGGCTGTCCTCGAGCCTGAGATCCTTCTGTCTCAGCCTCCCAAGTACTAGGATTCCAGGAATGCATCACCATGCCTGGTTTCCTTGCTGCTTTTAACAATGAAGAAACTGGGGCACCATATTAACTTTTGCACTCATGGCTCTAAGTCCAAAGTGTGATAATCAGTAACTACCAGGCTGCTGAAGATGCTGGGTCTACCTCCAGTGGCAGCATAGGTGCGCCAGAAAACTGCACAGCAGCAGCCCCTTCCTGCCTCCTCACTGCCGTAAGCCCACAGCAGTGCTCCTGCATCACTCACACACACTCCTGAGCTCCGTTGCACGTGTGCAACACTCAGCGGGGACCCAGAGGGCACAGGCCTTCACTGCTAGTGTTGGGTCAGGCCAGGAAACCATCTAGACCCACAAGCCAGCAGTCCCACATGCCTTACTCAAAGCAGGTGTTCAGAAAAAGAAAATCCACACAAATTCTTGAACTTAATTTTTTTTTTCTATTTGACTACCAAGAGATTTATATAGATACTCCTTAAGCTTCATTCTTTGGAAAGAGCTCCAGGCTCTAGGTTTCCCTGGTGAGAGGCCAGCCTTGGAAAGGCACAGCCGTTTCTCAGAAGGTTAAGCTCTAAAGCCAAAGGAGGCTTTGCACAACAGAATACAAAGGAGCTGGACATGAAATGTCCTTTAAAAATCACTGACGAGGCCGGACGTGGTAGCGCAGGCTTGCAATCCCAGTACTTGGGAGGCGGAGACCGGAGGATCCAGGTTCACGGCCAACCTCAGCTACTTAGTGAGGCCCTCCGCAACTTCGTGAGACCTGGTTTCAAAATAAAGTATAAAAAATTGGGCCAGGGGTGTAGCTCGGAGGTAAAACACCCCTGGGTTCAATCCCCAGTACCGCAAAAAAAAAAAAAAAAAAAAAATCACTGACGCTGGGCACGGTGGTGTATGCCTGTAATCTCAATACTTGGGAGGCTGAGACAGGACGATTGTAGGTTCGAGGGCAGCCTCAGCAGCTTAGTGAGGCTCTTAGCAACATAGCAAGACCTTGTCTCCAAATAAAAAATAAAATAAGGCTGGGGGTGTGGCTCAGAGGTAGAATGCCCCTGAGTTCAATCCCCAGTACCAAAAGAAAGAAAGAAAATCGCTGAGATTCCAACTACGCTGTCTGCAGCAAATTTCAATGAGAACTCCGAAGTGCCAGTCCTGGCCACTGTATATTGGCCGACGGACACTGTGTCCAGGACTAAAAGACTACATGAAGGTTACTGAACGCTACCCCCTCCATGCCACTGAACTGCATATCTCGTTTAAACTTTTTTTGTGTGGGTGTGATACTTGGGATTGAGACCAGGGGCACTCTACCTCGGAACTACACCCCCAGCCCTATTTTTTATTCTTTATTCTGAAAAAGGGTTTCACTAAGTTGCAGGGGGCCTCACTAAGTAGTTGAGGCTGGCCGCGAACCTGCGATCCTCCTGTCTTAGCCTCCCAAGTATTGGGATTACAAGCATGCACCACCACGCCCGGTTTTATTTTTATTTTGAAACAAGGTCTCACTAGGTTGATGAAAGTCTCACTAGTTGCTGAGGCTGTCCTCGAGCCTGCGATACTCCTGTCTCAGCCTCCCAAGTACTGGGATTACAGGTGTGGGCCACCATACCTGGCTTCACTTAAAACTTTCAGCCAAGTTCACTTTTGAATTTTGTCAAAGATTCTAAAACTATTCGCAATCACTTTAAATTCTGCTAGTAAAAAGAAGAGGATACCTAGTCCAACAAAAATACAGATATTAGCTAGGCATGGTGGAGCATGCCTGAAATCCTAGTACTTGGGAGGCTGATACAGGAGGATGGCAGGTTAGCTGCCAGCCTTAGCAACTTAGTGAGGCCCTCAGCTACTTAGTGAGACCCTGTTTGAAAATAAAAAATACAATAGGGTAGAGGGTGTCGCTTGGAGGAAAATGCCCCTGGGTTCAATCCCCAGTACCACCACCACCCCAAAAAAAAGTTGTTAAACTGTATAAACTAGCACCAGCTACCCAGGAGGCTGATGTGGGAGGACTGTTTGAGACTGCGAGTTCAAGACTGGCCTGGACAGCATAATGAAGCCGTCTCAGAAGAAAGAAAAATAAAAGAGATGTCATTAAGTATGTTTTGTTGTATTTCGTAAACTTCTTTTCTAAAATACTAGAGAATTAGACACACTCTATCATGAAATACTGTCCATTACAATGTCCTCAGATTACAATCTCTCCAGTGCTCAAGTGTTTCCCCTCCGCTTGGCACTCTATTTCACAGGTGAGCCAATCCCCCCTCCTGCCATCTGGTAAAGCCGTGTCTAACTGATCATTAATCAGCTCACAGCAGAGAAAGACCTGGTCATCAGCAATCAAATCCTTCACTCAGATCAAATTTCTGAGTCTAAACTGACAGCTGTAACATGTATGAGCAAAGCTTTCCTCTGCTTCAAATTGTACATGTCCCAAGGACTCACATCATTGCTAACACCCTCCCTAAAGACTGCTGGATAGTCCCTGAACAGGGACCAAGGAAAAGGAAGGGCTCCCTGCCCTCTACACCCCATCATTAACAAGGACACTGCCGCTACATCCAAATTGCATGGCAGCCATTTCCCATACAGTCCAAACACGCGTACAGCCCTTCAAAACAGGGACTTTGCTGAAGTGAGGGCCAACTTCCTGGGACTCAGCCTGCACAGAGGGGAACCCCACATTTCTCTTGCTCTAACATGTAGCTAGCCGCACTGTGACCTCACAGTTCCTGCCTCCTGGTTTTGGTGCCACAATCTCAACTGTTAGGCTGATCTCACATGGAGTTATGGCTGACAGCCAGAACTGTTACTAAGGAGGGCTACTCATTCTGCTCCATGCACCACCAAGGTACTGAGCACCTCCTCCTCTCCACACAGCCTGGAGCCAGAGGGCTTCACAGGGCCACCTTCAACCACCTTCATATTCCAGTCTCAAGCCAACAGTATTGAGATGTTCACATTTTAGTCTACCCTAAAAATAATCAGAAATATCAAAATCAGCATCACATATTTCAATCAGTTGATGAATGGCATTTGAGCATATGTGATAAAATTCTAAAGAGTTACATACCATAAAGCCTAAAGTATTTGAAAAACTAAAGGACCACAGATACGTTTTTGTCACCTGCATTAGCATTAGCTGATGTTATGTTTCAGGAACTTGGCTTCCCACTGACCACGTCACACCAGAGCAAGGTCAGGAATGATGAAGTAAAATAGAAAAGATAGAAATATTAGGCAGAAAGGAGACATTGGGAAAATAGAGATTTAAAATTTGAAAATTCATAATCTAACTCCACCCTATAGGGTGTGTTCAGTCAGGCAGAAGCCTTAATGAGCCCACACCCTTAATCACAATGGCTCCTCTCCACACCTGAGATGCTTAATGTAAGTAGGGTGGGTGAGGAGG
>PVJS01014114.1:0-40925 GCA_004027185.1 Glis glis
GTTGATAATGGAGAACCCTCAGCGGAACAAGGGAAGTGGTACAAGGGAAGGGGGAGGACAAGAAAGAAGTGAATTAATGGAATTACTATCATAAACAATATGTACATGTGAAAATATACCAACATCATTCTTGGTACTTCATACGGGTGGGGGGAGGCGGGGGGACACTAAGAGCTGTGTGCATGTATGTTAACATCAAATAGATATTCATCGTGATGTAAGTCTCCAATGCACCAATAAAAGCACGTTAAAAAAAATCAGAGATACAAGTAAATGTTTCAAATTGCCTCTAAGCCCTTAGGAAATATTTATGACATTGATATATTTAACAATTGCAAATAAATACTGTCTATTTAGTTTAAAAGGTGCTCTAAAGATCTGTCAACCTTTTGTTTTCATCTTCTGCAATACTACATAAACTGACATATAATTAAACTATATTCTGTTACACCTCCTAGTTTAATTTTCACTTTCCCCTAATTAAGATTGGATATGTCCTTGTTAATCCTAATTAGTGATGAGTTTCTGTACTTTAACTTGAACAAGTAATTCTTAAAGAGGAAAGGGGATAATATCATAAACATGTACACATAGACATATATGCATATATGTATATTCATATATATATATATATATAAATGACAGGAAGGAAAGGCTAGTTAGACATAATATGCATATGAAAAATAAGGTAATTTTAGAAGTTCTTGATGAAAATTATGTGAAGGTCAGTGGTGCAAAACAATGAATTCTTATTAATTTTGTACTAGCAGATCTGAGCTATAGCCTCTCTGACCTTTGACCTTAACAAAATTTGCTTTAGTGGTTTTTTAAAATAACTTGTATACTATAAATAACATTTGGTAATTGGGCAAAGAGGTGGTGTGGATACCTGGCCTGTCCCTGACCATGACGGAAGTGGCAGCAGGAAGCAGGAACATTGCCACCCAAGGCCAAAGTTTCCATGAGTCAGAATGCCTCATTGTGCCTTGAAACCATGTGAACACGTAGCCACAGATCTGCAATAGAATAAAAAAAAGCATAAATTGAGTTTATTGTATTATGTTTCATCATTTCCAGAAAATCCTCATCGAAGAGAAACAATAGATTTTTTACATTATATATAATTATATAGTAGGATATATGAGTCTATAATATATGTAATGATTCATAATATACCAGTATGTACCTAATCTTTATTTTTATTTATTTATTTTTTTTTGCGGTACCGGGGATTGAACCCAGGGGTGTTCTACCTCCGCGCTACACCCCCGACCCTATTTTTTTTTTTACTTTATTTTGAAACCGGGTCTCATGGGGTTGCGGAGGGCCTCACTAAGTAGAGAGAGAGAGAGAGAGAGAGAGAGAGCTGAGGCTGGCTGCGAACCTGGATCCTCCAGTCTCCACCTCCCAAAGTACTGGGATTACAAGCGTGCACCACCACACCCGGCCTACCTAATCTTTATGAAAGAGCTGGGAAAGTATTTTCAGATTAGGTTGTTACTTATCAATATTGATACAGCCTCTCATAACTTAAACTGTATATTCATTTAAATGCTTTTTAAAGCTTTACCACTTACAGTGACTTGCATTTTTTATTTTTTTTAAATTATGGTGAAATACACATAGTATAAATTTACATTCTTAACCATTTAAGTGCACACTTCAGTGGAATTAAATACATTCACATTGCTGTGTAACCATCACCGTCATCCATCTGTACAACTCTTCTCATGTTACAAAACAGAAATTCTGTGCCTATTAAACCTTGACATCCCATTTCCCTGTCCCCCAGGCAAGGTGGTTATCATCCTACCTTCTGCCTCTATGAATTTGACTACTCTGGGTACATTATATAGGTAAAATCATGTCTTTTTCTTTTTGTGAATCTATTTCACTTAGTATAATGTTCTAAAAGTTCTCCCATATTACAGTATGTGTCAGAATTTCTTCCTTTTTTAAGTCAAATGATATTCAATTGTATGCAAATAGCACATTTAGTTTATCCATTAATAAATGGACACTTGGGTTCTTCCCATCTTTGAGCTGTTGGGAATAATGTTGCTATGAACAAGGATGTACAAATATCTCTTTAAGCCCCTAGTTTCGATTCTTTGGGGGTATATACCCAGAAGTAAAACAGCTGAATCATATTGTAATCATATTTTTTTGTGTCTGTGTGTGGTACTAGGGGTTGAACCCAGGGCCATTCTACCTCCAAGCTGCACCCCCAGTCCTATTTTATTATTATTTTTTCAATTTGAAACAGGGTCTCACCAAGGTGTGGAAGGCCTAAGTAGCTGAGACTGGCCTTGAACCTGTGATTCTCCTGTCTCAGGCTCCCAAGTACTGGGATTTCAAGCATGCGCCACCATGCCTGGCTTATATTTTTAATTTTCTGAAGAACCACCATACTGGTTACTATTTACTATTATAGCTGCATCTACATTCCTATCAACAATGAAGAAGGGTTCCAGTTTCTCCATATCTTCCATAACCCATGTTACTTTCCTGTTTTTTTTTTTTTTTGGTAGATGCTACACTAACAGATGTGAGATACCATCTCACTATGGTTTTGGTTTGCATTTCCCTAATTATTAATTATGTTGAACATCTTATCATGTGCTTATTAACCATTTATATATTTTCTTTGGAGAAATGTCTATTTAAATCCTTTGTCTTTTTAAAAATCTAGTTTTTTTGTTTGTTGGTAGGTTGTAGGTGTTCCTTATATATTCTGGATTTTAACCACTAATCAATTTATGATTTGCAAATATTTTCTCCCATTTCACAGGTTTCCTTTCAATCTTTTGATTACATCCTTTGCTATACAAAAGTGTTTCATTTTGTGTTTAGTTAATTTTACTTTTTTCTTTTGTTGCCTGTATTTTGGGTGTCATATATAATAATTCATATTTTTATATATAATTTTATTATTCACAATTCTGTTTTCACTTTTGAATATTAGTTTTACATATTTAGGATTAATTGATGTCTTCATGCTTTCTATAAACTTAACTATGTTATTACTGAATTGAATCATTGCTGCTACTAAAGTGTTATTGCACATGTAAAAAGTATTTTTTCATTCTACTTAAAGAGAAAAATGGACATATGTAATGCCAACTTCACCTGAGCCTGCTATCGACATCATATTTAATATCAATGTGCTACCTTCCATAATTGTCTTTCTGAAGGTATATTTCTACTCTACAGGCACTATAATAAAAATAGTAAATAAAATCTCTATAATGGAAAGCTTTAATATCATTTAAATTAACTTTATTATAGTAAAGGAACTAAAATGGGAATAAATTGCAATTAAAACACATTCTACAATTACAGTTACTGGAATAGCTATTTAAGAGTTCTAAATATGCAAATAAGTGCTATACGACTTATTTGTCATTGTTCAAAGTTTAATGAAGAGTCAGATATAAAATAATTCATCACACCAATGTCTAAATTCCGTTAATAAACTCTCTTTAGAAAAACATTAATGCCACCATCTTTGGTATTCTACATGTGCAAATACTCTAAGATCAGCATTTTAAAAATTAATTCAAGATTTTAGATATTTCTGGATAAAAAGCTACAAGCAGCAATTGCATTATTAAAATTATATGTGTGATTCTCAATATCAAGCAGCTGGCTTTATTTCTTATTTCTTTTTAATTCCCTCATGTAGATATAGTCCCAATCCTCACTGACTTTGTAAACTTATACTATTATTTCCTATCAGTTGGTTACTTTTAAAGGTCAATTCTATTTCAAATAAATTCTGTTCACATAAATAATTAATAAAATTCCAGTATTTGGGAGGCTGAGACAGAAGGATCACAAGTTGAAGCTCAGCCTTAACAACTTACTGAGGCCCTCAGCAACTTAGTGACATCCTGTTTCAAAAGAATAAAATAAAATAGGGCTGGGGATATAGCTCGGAAGTAAAGTTCAATCACCAATACCACCACCAAAATATATTAAAAAATTAATTCTATTTCAAATAAACATTTCAAATATTGATGTAGGCTGTTTTCTACTTCCGGAAATGGACCATTCCAGAGTCTTTCTCTGGAATGTATACCCTTTTCATGGCCTTTTCTTAAACTGTACCCTCACTTCCCTAAATAAACCTCCTATATTCCCCTAAAAAGTATTGGTCTAATTTTCAGAGAGACCTGTGATTACATTTTTAACTGAAGTGACTTCTATTAGGTGATAAATTAGCAGTATAATGTAGAAGTTAAAAATCTTGATTTTATGTCTAGGTTCTGCCACTTGTGAACAAGTTATGGAACTTTTCTAAGTCTTAATTTATTCATCTCCATGGAAGTACTGCATGGAGAGTGTACTGTCTGTGGCCTTGAACATATTAAGTGTTCTAAAGGTGCTTGCTATTATAACTGTTTTCTCTACATATCAGTAAACAATAATTAGTCTAAATTTGCCATTATACTTGCCTCTTCAGCTTGAGATTAGTTTGATATTTGAAAAACAGAGACACGCTAAAGCACCATGGAAATTTGTATTCACTGCAGCTTTGGCTTCTGTTACAGAAACAAAGAGCTATGAAACCATAAGCATATGAATTCAATCTTGACCTCTCCTATCTCCTAAGCCACTTGGAGGATGATAGTGCTTGGCTTTAACCACATTTAGCCAAAGTGTTTGAAGTATAAGATTTTATGGCTAGTCGACCAAATGTTCTAGTTACTTACTAAAGAATTGCTGTTCCAGTATTCCCCTGATATCTCTCACCAAGTTCAGCAAGAACTTGATGGAAGAATCCTTTTCCCTCTCCTTCTAACTCAACTCTCATTGGCACTTTCAATAGCTTACCATTCCTCCCTCTGTAAGCCCTCACTCCTGGTGGGTGCCCTTGACTCACACTGTCTGGGATTTTCCTCTAACTCTCCTTTCAGACCTTCTTTCCTACTTGGTCGGTCCTTCCTGCCTTCCTTCCTTCCTTCTTTCTTTCCTTCCTTCCTTCCTTCCTTCCTTCCTTCCTTCCTTACTTCCCTCCCTCCCTCCCTCCCTCCCTCCCTCTCTCCCTTCTCTCTGTCTGTCTGTCTGTCTCTCTCTCTCTCTCTCTCTGTACTAGGTATTGAACCCAGGGGCATTCTACCTCTGAGCTACACCCCCAGCCCTTTGGGTTTTTTCTGTTTTGTTTTGAACCAGGATCTCCCTAGGTTGCTGAGAGTCAAGTCTCTCTAGGCTGTGGAGGCTGTCCTTAAACCTGAGACCCTCCTATCTCAGCCTTCCAAGTACTGGAATTACAGGTGTGTACCACCACGCCCAACTTGCCTGTTTTCTTAATATTGGGATCCATGGGCCCTTCTCTCTTCTCTCTTTGCATTATCTCCCTAGGTAATTCACCATTCTCTTGGCTTTAAATAGTATCTGTAAGGTATGAATCTAAAAAGAACCTCTCCAGTCTAGATCTCTTCTCTAAACTTTAGACTCTGTATCCAGCTGCCTATTCAGTATTCTCTCTCAGTATGTTACACAGATACCTATAACTTAATAATCTAACCTCTTGATTCCCAACCACAATTTGTTCCTCTCATGATCTTTACAGTCCCAACAATTACAACCCATGAAAATACTCAGATCAGAACTGAAGCATCAACGTGATTCTCCTGTTCTTCCTTATCTCCATCTCCCACATCCAAACTATCACAAAGTCATGTCAGTATTACCCCAAATACATCTCAAATCCATCCATTTCTTGCAGTTCTTCTGATACCACCCGATATAATTAGATTAATTTAGATTATACTGGGCTAACCCCCTTAGTACTTTCTAACTGGTTTTCCCTATTCATTATTGACTCTTGAATACTCTTGAATACTCTTGAAAGAGTATCCATTCTTTACACACTAGAGAACTTTTCTTAGAGTAAAAATTGGATCATGTCACTTCCCTACTTAGCCCCTTTAATGGTTTCCTATCGTACATTAAATATAGCCCAAAATCCTATCTATGATCCGAAAGCCCCAAATAATTTGACCTGCCCCATCTCTCCAGCATCCTCTGGTACCACACTGATAGACTGTTCCTCAAATTCTCAGGCTCTTTTCAACCTCAAGGTTTTTGTGTATGCTATGTCCTTATCCTGGAACATTCTGGGTCCTGTTCCTTTTTTCATTTTTTAATTTAAATGTGGAAGAGCCAACTCTTATATGATGAAGAAGTGCCTCTGCCTATTATTTTGCAGCTCAGACTTTATTTTGTCTGTGTACATATGTTTATTTCGCCCACTCAACTCAAAGCTTCACGAGGACAAGGACTGTGTTTATCTTATCTGTCACCATTTCCAGGGGGCCTAGCATATTACCTGGAAGAATGGAGACACTGTAGATATTTGTAGAATTTTTAAAAAGAGACTGCCTGGTATCTATCTAAAAGAACTAAAGCCAGCAAACTATAGGGACACATGCATACCCATGTTTATAGCACCACAATTCACAATGGCCAAGTTATGAAATAAGCCTAGGTGTCTATTAACAGATGAATGGACAAAGAAAATGTATTTTACACATGGAGTTTTACTAGCTACAAAGTACAAAATTATGTCATTTGCAGGAAGATTAATGGAACTGGAGATCATCTGGTTAAGTAAAATAAGCCAGATTCAGAAAGTCAAGGGTTGCACCAATAAAAAATAAGAGATTGCCAATTTGCAAATATTGAGATACAGTAAAATATGCTTATTTTTGAATCAATAGAGATAATATTTTTATACATCTTTTATAATTCTTAAGGTACTTCAAGATCTTACAGTATTTCAAGGGTCATTAACATGATGAGCATTTCTTCTCTATATATTTCTTTTTTTGTGTGTGTGGTACCGGGATTGAACCCAGGGGCATTTTACCTCCAAGCTACACCCCAAGCCTTATTTTTTATACTTTATTTTGAAACTGGGTCTCACGAAGTTGCCGAGGACCTCACTAAGTAGCTGAGGCTGGCCGTGAACCCGGATCCTCCGTTCTCCGCCTCCCAAATACTGGGATTACAGGCATGAGCCACCACGCCCAGCCTTCTCTATATATTTCTAAAATGTGTTTCCTATTTGAAGTTTCTGTTACCAGATCCTAATTAAATGAAAATATACTCCACTCAGCTAGAAACATTTGAAAAACTTTTCATCAAGGTCTCAAAACAAATCCTTCATACACTTAAAAACACATTTTCCAGATCTTTAACTTCTGCAGTAGGTAATTTCAGGGTTGATCCCAACAAAATGGGCAAGAGTGAAACTTCCCTTGTGGTCTTCCTGAAACTCTTCCTGATCCTTCTCACTCTCCCCACACACCTGCTGTTTTCAAGCTGCTTTTTGCTGCCCTGGATGCACCTCTGGTATCTACTCCCTGGATTTTTCAATTCTTAGCTTTGCCCACAAACTTCCTCATCAAAACATGCCAAGTTTCTGTCCTGTGCACTCAGGTCCCAGCTAGGTGATTATCAAGCTAGCTTTATAAATGAGCCCAAGCCAAGTGTCACAATCTAGTGTGCTGGTCTTGCCCGATACATTCAAGCTTTACCACAGATCTTGATGCTTTCCCAATGGAGTGACTAATAGAGAACTGGAGATATATGTGTGGATGTTGAGGTTTCTTAAGGCCCTCAAATCACTTTTTGCTAAACTTACACAAAGATGTCTCACAATACATTTTTAAGAAGGATATGAAGAATATTGGTCCCATATGTTCTCATTTTATGAGAGAATCTCTTGTATATATGGCATTTTATTTTAATAATCATAATGACTTGAGAGGAAGGCATATCTGCCCCTAACATTAGCAGAGTTTAGGTAAGAGGCCCACATAACACATGTCTAAATATTTGAAAGCTATAAGTAAAGTTATCAACAGTGATAAAAACGTTTCTTTCTTCTCTTACCTAAGCAAATCTCTTCCCAAAGACCTGAAAGTCCAGGTCAAGTTTAGAATTAAACAGGATCTGTAGGCTCTGTGGGATGAGCTGGCCTCTGGCCTAGACCAAAACTTATCCTTCTTTTTATTGTTTTCCTTTCTGGCTCCATCTGCAGCATGAGGTTCTCACCCACACATATGTGAACCTGAAAATAAGTCTACAACACCTGTAAACAGCCACCCCTAGGGCCCAGGCATGTCCACACCAGTATCTTTGTATGTCTCTGGGATTATGGACTCAAGGAAGAGGACTTCCAGGCTCCCAGGGGTCTAAGGGTTATTCAGTCAGGGATTTCAGGATCTTAGGTACCTAGACCCTGATCTAGAAGCTTGGTGTGGTGTAGGCAGGCCTCTTAGCTCTGTCAACTCCTAACTCTGAGGGCAGGCACACATCCAGAGAAAGGCCATGTCATATTAAGGGCTTCTAAATTTCAGGGCACAGAACACAGACGCTCTTACCTAGGCCTTGGGCTGTACTGAAGCTAGGTTTAGGGTTTCCTTTCTACAGATAAAAGACACTAAAGCACAGACAGATCCCAGAACCTGAGATTCAAGCTTTTGCTATTACACCGTGATGCTTACTATCAGGTTATTGGACAGATCTATCACATCCCCATAGAGTTCTTCTTAAATATGCAGCTATTCTCTATCAAGATCCTGGCCAGAACCTAGACAGGTCCTTCCCATCACTACAAAGTGCCAAAGTCATTACTAAGTTCACTCAGCACTGACAGTCTTAAGCACTAGACAATGATCGAACTAAGAAAATTTGAATTCAACTTTTTAAAAATAGTCTGTGTTAATCTCCATTTGTGTTCAGTAGACACCAAAAAAGGAGGGAAAGTAGCAACAGGAAACCTTAATGTTTCGTTCCATTAATAGGATGATGTTCCTGCTATCTGCCGGTCACTGAGGACCCAGCAGTGAGTCAAGTAGAAGTGCCTGGTGTTATCACTCTGGTCAGGGAGGCCAAACGTAAATAAACACACACACACACACACACACACACACACACACACACACACACAATCTTTGAGAGATACACAATAGGAAGGACAGAAGAGCAAAATAAATCAATAAGATGGATTCTGGGCTTGCTAAATAAAATGGTCAGGGGCCTCTCACGGCATGCTTTCTGGTAAACCAAACCAAATCTATCTATCCTTGGAACATGAGTAAGTTTACTGTTACCCCACTTCATGTTTTATAATGTTCATCCTGCATCTTTGAAATTTTGTACAAGTAAAGGGCCAGAGCATTACAGCCAACACCAATATAGAAAAGAACATGGAGAGACAAGTGTAAGAACTGAAAGAGGAGGCGATAAAAAAGGAATAAATGAGTAACACAACATTTCAACTTTAAAAAAGTAGGTTTGACTTGTAAAATGACAGGAAGTATTCTTTATAAAGAGAAATGATATGTGATTGGGTAAGAGGTGAATTGTTAAACTTTCTTGACTACCCTCCAGTATGCCTATACATAACTCCACCAAAAAAAATCTCGTCATACTGTTATGAAGCAAAGCATCATGTAAATAAGCAAAATAGCAGGTGTTACACATCTGTTATTTCACCAATCTTGAGACTATCTTTAGTGATGTAGTAGGAGGGTCTATACACTATTAGAATAAACTAACTTAAAAGCCATACATATGAGAATGAAAGGGGGCTTTATGAATATTATAATGAAACAATAGGCCTACATGGTGGTCCAAACTCTTTTATTTCTCTCACAGAGAGGAGTCAGAGACCCTTCGATTCACAACCTATGCATGTCCACTTGTCCACTGTCCTAGACGGGTCCACTGGTCTACTCCTGCACTCACCATCTTTCTACCAAATTCCATATGCAACTTCCTCACCTCACTATCTTACTCTTGGCATACACAGCAGCACCCTAACGAGCCCACACCTCTTGGCCTTTCCTTTCCAGCCTCTCCTTGCAGGTGCAATCTCCTCATCTCAGGTTTCACCCCAGCTTGGGTACTCTGTCTTACCAGACACACTCCCACTCCCACCTCTAAGCTTCACAGTTCATTCCTTCTGACTACACTGGTTCTTCCTGACTGATCTCTTCTGCTAAGCCTTGACTCTCCTGTTCTCCTCCGGTTTAAGATATATGTTCTCAATGCAACCTGCCTCAAGCTACCCCACTCTGGACCCGTTCATTCTGTTTTTATTTTTTTTTCTAGCATCCTTTCAGCGATATACATTAGAATTCTCATAGCCCTGCTCCTTTGCATTTCAGTTTATATTCTGTTCTTCACGTGAACTTGCATGCAAGAGGCCAAATAGCCAGGGCACCCTAGTTTCAGTCTCTTTACCTTCATCCACTCTGCACCAACTGAGCATTTCTGCTTGTCTCAGGAAATGAACTAAAATTGCAGCAGGAGAGATTAAACTGGAGGACCAGAGAATAGATGGAAATTTTCCATTTCTGGAGAACACCAAGCGTTTCTGTCTGTTTGGGATTATTTCCTTGCATAACAATGGTTCAGAGCCAGAGATAGGCACATTTGGTTTTCTTTCACCTTTTTGATATTTCTCTCACCTGTCCATGCCAGGCTAACTCTCCTGCTCTATTTCCACATTTCCCCCTTCCTTTTCTAGGAAACCTCACTTTTTTTTAACACTTTGAAAGATCAGTCTGGATAAAACCGCATTGAAGCACCTGCCAGTTACTTTCTCCATTTTCTACCCCTAGGGAGAGAATTAATTTTATACCCCCCGAGTCTCTTTTCTGCCCTTAAAGAGATATTCCCACCTCAAGAACACTATTAGACCCCCTTCTGAAGGGAAAGGCATTTACCTTTTGCATCACCTGAACACCTAAACATTTCAGTTCCTCCTCTGCAGGTGAACATCAAAGATCTCTCTACTTGTGACCCCATAGGGTTTGGTTTGGTTTTGGTACTAGGGATTGAACCCAGGAGCATTCTACCTAGGAGCTACACCATCAACCCTTTTATTTTTATTTTTTATTTTGAAACAGGGTCTCACTAAGTTGCTGAGGGTGTCACTAAATTGCTGAGGCTGGCCTCAAACCTGCCATCCTCCTATCTCAGCCTCCCAAGTACTGGGATTACAGACACATACCACCACGCCTGGCTCCTAGGTTTCACCCACCTACCTACTAGGAGATCCTGAAAGACCACGCACAGCAGCAAGAGTTTTTCTTTAATCTCTTAAAGAATCGTGGTAGCGCTTGGTTTGTACAGAAGGACAGATTCCTTGCTCCCTAGCTCTCTTTTCTCAGTGGGGGGAGGGTAGGTATGAATGTGGCCTTTATTTCACCCCCTCCAAAATCGGGCAGATGTAAACCCTCTCAAGAGCCCCTACCATCCGCACAGCTTTTTCATCCTCGGACTTCCCCTCCGAGCATGACTAAGTAGTCCTGGAATTGGGGGTGGGGAAGCACGATTTATTTCCATTACCTTTCCACTCCCCAGCCTCAAGCCGCGGTCTGGGTTACCCTTACCGCAATTCCTGGAATGGTTTTATTAAAACTCTGCGCGTTCCAGCATTCTGCCCCCCGCGCCCCGTTTTCTTCTCCCAAGTGCACTGTCTCCTGAAGCTGGCACCCCATTCAGGAGCCCTCCTCCTTCCCACCTTAAGACACAGCCCTCTGGGGCCTTCGCTCAGCTCTGCCCTCCCCTCGCCGGCTCCACTCCGCTCCGCTCCGCACCACCTAGACGGGGCAGGGCTGGCTCCCGCCGGCTCCCCGCGAGCTGGCGTGCCGGGTGCGCGCTTGCTTCCGAACAACAAACTTCTTGGCGACCCTGCAGCGCCCGGGCGGGCTGCGCGGGGCGACGCGGGACCCTCGCAGCCCGGGAGGCGGCGGGGACAGCGGCTCCGGCTCCGGCTCCGGCTCCCGAGCCCGCGCCCGCCCTTGCGCCGCGGGGTGGTCAGGGCGCCCGAGACGCTCGGGGTGAACGCGCGCTGGGATGGCGGGCGCCCGGGAGAGGCGGAGCAGCCCCCGCGGCCCCGCGCACGTCCCCGCGGAGCAACGCACAGCTCCGCCGCGCCTCCGGGCCTGCGGCTCTCCCCACCGACTGCTCCTCTGCTGTTGGACGTCAGCATAGCTCCAGGTTCTGCGCAAATCACAGCCGGAGACCCACCTAGAAGCCAGGTGCCGCGCGAAGCCCGCGTTCCGGGCGCGCACGACGCGAGCTGCACGGCAGCAGCAGCAGCGCCGAAGACCGCGGCCCCAGCCCGAGCCACCTACGGGAACGCACAACAGCGGGCATGCACGGGCGCCCGGGCTCCGACACTGCGGGCATGCACGGGCGCCCGGGCTCCGACACTGAGGGCATGCACGGGCGCCCGGGCTCCGTCACTGAGGGCATGCACGGGCGCCCGGGGCTCCGACACTGCGGGCATGCACGGGCGCCCGGGCTCCGACACTGCGGGCATGCACGGGCGCCCGGGGCTCCGACACTGCGGGCATGCACGGGCGCCCGGGGCTCCGACACTGCGGGCATGCACGGGCGCCCGGGGCTCCGACACTGCGGGCATGCACGGGCGCCCGGGGCTCCGACACTGCGGGCATGCACGGGCGCCCGGGGCTCCGACACTGCGGGCATGCACGGGCGCCCGGGCTCCGACGAGCGGCGCGAAGCCGCGCGGCTTACCGCGACTCTGGCCGAGCCCCGCCGGAGCAGTGCAGTCCGCCCCAGCTGCCGCGCCGCCGAGGAGTGGCCGCGGAGCTCCCTGCCAGGGGAAGGGGACGCATCTCTGCCCTTATTAGTCTCTCCAGTGTGACCCTCCCACTCGGTGAGGACGGAAGACTCGCAACACAGTACTCAGCCAACTCACGCACAGGTTCTCCGTCATTACAACGATGCTGCCTTGGAGCTGGGAATAATGCCTTTCAGGTTTCTGTTTATTAGCAGTTTCGCAGAGACCGTGACGGTTGACTGCAGATGCCTACGTCCCCACTGCTGATTATGAAGTGTCTTCAAAGTAGTTGTATATGGCGTACATTCACAGGCAGACAATTGGCTTCTTAACAGTTGAGCTAAAAAGGGTGTCGTTTATGTTTCATTTTTCACTTTTATGTTGGGAGTTTACATAAAGTTAAGAGAGTCTGCTCACCTTCATATCATGCTCCTGTGTAGAGGTTTGTGTGACTTGGTTTGTGTCAGAATCCACAAAAGTATCTTAGGAGTTTTAAATATATCTTTCCATCGATTGGTGTGACAAATCTTGGTCTTTAAACTCTTTGAGATCCCTTTGAATATGTGAAGGTGGTATTTTTATGCAAATCTCTGTGGAGGGGTGTGTGTATGTGTGTGTGTGTGTGTGTGTGTACAGAGAGATTTTATATCTCTCTATATATACGCATATATAACAAGTATATATGTGCATTCATAGGACTATATACATTCATATATATTTATATACATAGAATGTATGTATATGTGTGTAGTGTGATGAAAAATAAAACCATTATAGAATTCAGAAAACTAAGCCAGACATTAGGAAACATAATTAGGTTTAATGTTTCTTAGTTCAATATTGCCACTATGGGAAAATAAAATAAGTTATATAATTGATTCATAATGGTGAAAATCATTAAGCTTTAAAGTTACCTTAGAACCATAGAAATAAGCTTCACATATCAGAATTCACAAATCAGAGAATAAATAAAATTAGGCTGTCAAGAAATAAAAATTTTATGAAAAAAATTTTAAAGATAGCTCATTTTCACTTCATTGGAGTGAATCTATTAAAGTGTCAACTAGTTGCTTTTAAACCTGCCTTTGATTCTAACTTAAATACTTGAAGTTTTAGCATTGGCATCCACAGAGATACAAACCGTGTTTATGTGTCAGGATTTACAACCGCCTGATGTGTTTCCTTCTCATACGATTTTCATCTAATTCTTGGCTGACTGTGGAAAGAGGCCAGGGGTCTACCACGAGCAACAGAGCTCCAATGGCCAGTTGAAAACATGATTCACAAACTTTCATTAGACTTTTGGTGATCATTCTCCATTTTTTAAAGTATTATCCCTATTCAAATTGTTTCTCCCTCAGCAATTATGTTGTATATACCTATTTGCTACTGAGTTGAACTAAGAGCATCTAGGGTTAGTTTTGACAGATTATTAAATCCTTCTATTTGCATTTAATTGATTGATTCTACTTTAAATAAGGCTTTAAAACTACCTAACAGGAAGCTCACAATTTTGCTTCTACTTTGTGGGTTTTTTGTTGTTTTTTTTTTTTTTTTTTTTTGCGGTACTGGGGATTGAACACAGGGGCACTTTACCTCCGATCTACACCCTCCCAGCCCTATTTTTTATCATTTTAGTTTAGTTTATTTATTTATTTATTTATTTTGGTACTGAGGATTGAACCCGGGGGTAGTCTACTTCTGAGCTACATCCCCAGCCCTATTTTTATTCTTTTATTTTGAAACAGGGTCTTGCTGAGTTGCAGAGGGCCTCACTAAGTAGCTGAGGCTGGCCATGAACCGGATCATCCGGTCTCAGCCTCCCAAGTACTGGGATTACAAGCATGCGCCACCACACCCAGCTTACTTTTTGTTTTAATACAAATAAATCAACTTCATTCTAGCATTATTTAATAAACATTTCAATAATTTAATAATCTTTAAGGCATTTATGAAAAGGCAAAACATATTTTCGTTTCTATCTCAGAATGCTCATTTTCCTATTTATAACATTGAACCAAACAAAGTTTTGGAAGAGAGTGAGAAATGAATAAGTAATTTTTTTAAATTATTATTATTACCTGCTGCTTTCTCTGTTCCTAGATATACCAACATTCCTAGACCAATAAAGGTTTCTCTATCTTTCTTTCAGGAAAGCATTTGGATCTGGGCTGGTTTCATGATCATGAACTAATGTATCCCTAGGTTTTGGTTCTTTATCCAATTCTTTTTATTGAATTTTAAAAGTGACTTCAAGTAGAAAGAGCCATTAACCAAACACCTCTTATTTACCTAGGGCAAATACAATTATAAATTATCAAACTTTCCCCCTTGCTTCTAAAACAGCCATTGATGAACAAATACCTGAAAATAATAGGAGAATCTGACAGGACTCTAAATTCCCACAAACAGCTTCTAGTGCTGCTAACACCCAATTTAGCTCTGTGTTCGTGTGTGTGTGTGTGTGTGTGTGTGTGCACGCGCACTCACTTAAAACTTAAAAAAGATTTCAAAGCACAAATTGCTTTCAACATTTATGCCCTGTGAAAGACATAGTTAACTATTTTTATGTCATATGATGGATAAATTCCATTTAAAGTATTAAAAAATGGTTCCATGTTTATAATGCCCCACTTACATAAATTGAACAATTTACAATGAACATTACACCATATTTTGATAATTTGAGTATAATAAATTTAAAGAATGCATTTCTTCTAAGCCTTACTTCTCAATCTCTCCTGTTTTGTATTTGTTTCATTTTTTTCCTTTTCTTCTTTTTTCTGTACTTCTATATTCCCAACCATGTTGCTTTTCTTTTTCCCTTGTAATTTCTTTCACTTTCCTCCTCTTCATAGTTTCCATTTTTTCAAGAAGAAAGAATTTCAGCATTGCCTCCAGCTAACTTCTTAGTTACCAAATCATAAAAGTGTTCATTCTTTATTGACTTTACGGGGCACTTCCATGCATATCCCATGAGAATACTTCAGTGCATCAATAGTGGATGAACAGACGTTACTGTTAACTGTAATTACCATCTCTGACTTGTCATCACTAGTATGCATTTCCCATTATATTCCTTTTTAGGCCAGTACTACTTACTATATTAGTAAAACAGAAAGTGTTCTTATTAGTTCTAAATTCTTAGTAATTGTCAAAAGTGGGTTAGGGCATCTTTTAATTTCAATTTCCAGTTTTATCATTGTTTCTGAAAATTCTCCTAATAGAGAAACTAATATGCCATTGGTCCCTTTATATTTGCTTCCATTTCTGGAAGATATTCTAGCTTGTGACATTCACTCAGTTTAGAAATGAGAGGAGGAAGGGACCACAGACATGACTTTCACTTAGTTTATTAGACCCTCTTCCAGGGAGTAACACTGAAAGGAAATCTTATCAAAGACAAGTGACCGACTAGGGAAACTGTTTATTAATATCCATTCAGTTCTCAAAAATAATTCAAGAAAGGAATGGGGAAAGAAATACCCTCACAGAAAAACATGAGGAAAAAAAAGAAAAGAGAACCTACAAAGGAAATGTAAAAGGTCAATAAATTCATGAAAAATTTTAAATTCAATTAGCATGCAAATAAATGTATGTCTATAATGGACCCATTTCCTCTACCCATTTTGTTAGGATTAATATTAGTGATTATACATGGTGTTGGAATAAGTGAAGATCATTTTTACCACCTCTCAAAGGAGTGTAAAATAGTTTAGTCTCTCCAAAGAGTAAATTAGCCGTGTGTATTAAAAGCTTACAAAAGTGCATGTAGACTCTGCATCATAAATTCCTCTAAAACAGTAACTGGTTATTTCTTGGTTAGGATTATGGGGATTTTGATTCCTTCCTTTTGTTTATCTGCTATATGTAAAGTTTCTACAGTGAACATGATTACTGTTGTAATCAAAATATAACAAACATGAGAAAGTATAGTTTTTTATCTCTGGCCTATTAATAAAGAGAGTCTTTAGAGAAACAAGAAATTGGCCTTTTAAGAACTGTTTTCAATCATTTCCAACAAGAATCTTCCAGGTAAAAATTAATATGCAACTTAAACCATTTAAACTGAATCTAATGATTTCATTAAGAAGCAGATATTAATTAAACCATTCATTCAACATATATTTTTCAATGCTTCTTAGGCTAAGCACTGCAGAGTATACAACAATAGATTGAACATGCGCCCCACCTCCTGGAGTTGAACATTTGGTAAGAAAAAATCATACATGCATACATATATAATGATATATGAAATAAAAATGTAAAGTACAATAAACAGATATAAAACATTAAGAGAGTTCAAAAGTTGTAGAGCTATGCTCACATGAGAAAGCACTAGGGACAAAAAAATTCAATAGACAAAAAAATCCATTTTTTGCCAGCAGAAATAAATATATTTGCAAATCATTATAGAATCTTAGTACTGGGAGTGGTATTATAGTTATTTGTGAAATAATGGATTTATGGTTTCTTTAATAAATGTTTGTTGAAAACATCTGCAGAGAACTAGCCCACTTCTCATTCTGATAAGGAACATGAATGAAGTTTCTTAATTCCTGCTGAATTAGATCCTTCCCTAGAATTCAAGGCCCTAAACAGTATCACTCCAATCTACTCTTATCAGTTCCCTTAAATGTTCATTTTGCCCAACCAAGCCATTAAACAGATTTAATGACTTGTAACCACGGAATGAGCATGTCTTGACTTGTTGTTTCCAACAGTTGAAATGCAAATGGTTATTGAAAGTTTGCCAATCATTCGAGGCTTATTTCAGGTGTTATCTATAACATGATTCTAACCAAGGACATAAAATAACTAAAGACATAAAATCTTGTAATGACACTATGGATTGAGTCTCAGAGTGTGTATGGAAAAATGATGGGTTCATTTTTGCATTATATCTAAGAGAATTAAATTACCGATAGAATAGTCACAGGAAAAATTATTCTCACCTATGAAAGACTCCCTAAGCAAAGACTGAGGACAGCAACACATCAAGACTAGAATGTCACTTGTTGAAAATGTCATCAAATATCCTCTTCACTCTTTTCTCAAATTAAAGGTTAATTTACATTATCAAAAACTATACCACAATCCTGTTTTATCTCTTATTATTCTTGGAACATGAAAAATAACCTATAATTAAACTTTAACTTTTGAAATTTTTTTTGTACTGGGGATTTACTTAGGGGCATTCGACCACCAAGCTATCCTCTCCCCTTCCCCAGCCCTTTTTATTTTTTATTTTGAAATACAGTCTCCTTAATTTGCTCAGGCTGGTCTCAAACCTGTGATCCTCCTGTCTCAGCCTCCCAAGTCCTGGGATTATAGGCATGTATCACGGAACCCAGCTCCTGAATGTTTTTAAACAACCAATCCTATCTACAAATTATTTTTAAACAATAATTCAGTCAGGCAATCCCAGTTCTTCTGAAGCTGAGACAGGAGGATCACAGGTTTGAGGTCAGCCTCAGCAATTTAGCAAAGCTCTCAGAAACTTAGGGAGACTGTTTCAAAATAAAAAAGGGGGCTGGGGGTGTGGCTTGGAGGCAGAATTCCCCTAGGTTCAATCCCCAGTACAAAAGAGAGAGAGAGAGAGAGAGCAAGAAAACTTGAATGTTGGCACATTATAAATGATTAGACAGCTAATATATTATGTCAAGTTTATGTCTATAAAACTGTGGTTCATTTCATTGAAACCTCTTTTTGGAATATTTATTTTCAATTTAGTTATTTAGATTATTCCATGATTCTCATAGAATCTTTTTTTTTTTTAATCACCATGCATTTACTCGGCATGGTGCTAAGTTCTTTACCTGCTTTATTTTGTAAATCCTTCAATGACCCTACTGTTCTGTTCTTGTAGTTCAGGACTAAGGCTTTGAACAAAACCCTGACAGTCAGGATTTGCACCCAGGTCTGCCTCTTTCCAAAGTTCAGGGTCTTAACTCAAGAGCTGCTCAAGAAAAGCAGAGGCCTCAAAATCACCTGCCAAAGTTACATCATGTTCCTCATTAAATATTACAAAAAATAAAAATATAAAATAAAACTATAGATCCTGTTTAAGACAAGAATTAATTTTGATGAAAAGAAAACCATGAAATGGATTAATTTGACCTAAACTTGTTCTATTTATTCAGATGCTGTGCTGCAACATGGTTTAGTCAGGACTGACTTGAAAGGAAAAAAAATCACAAGATAGCAAACTAGACAAAGAGCTTTGCTTAGTTGACTGTTCAACTAAGGCAAAGTAAGACAAATAAATGTGACTGGTCTCTGTTCTCTATCAATGGTGAAAGATTTACCTGCCTTTCTGAGATTCAAGAACATTCTTGCTGTCAAATTATTTTACCATAAACCCATTTTTACCCATCTGAAATATAAACCTCTATGTTTATAAAACCTCTTTCAAGTAATTATGAGTGGTCATAAAACATAGCTAGTGAAGGAAATAAGGATAGTTCTTAAATCTATACATATTTTAAGTCACTGCAGATGTTAGCCAAAGCTACAGAATTTTTTTCTTTTTTCATATGGACCTATTTTGATTTATTATTTTATTTTATTTTATTTTTGATGGTACTGGGGATTGAACCCAATGTCATTCTACCCCTGAGCTACACCCCCAGCCCAATTTTATTTTTTATTTTGAAACAGGTCTCACTAAATTGCCGAAGCTGGCCTTGAACCTGTGATCCTCCTGTCACAGCCTCTCAAATACTGAGATTATAGGCATGTGCCACCATACTCAGAAGTGTTTTATTTTTAATAAAAACCTCATTATAATGGTTTGGAAATAGAATGCCCTCCCCCCAGCCCTCACGAAACCAGGGTGGCAATGTTAGAAGCAGGGCTTGGTTATAATCTCAGCAGTGGATTTAACTGGGTGGTGGCCCAGGCTGGTAGGGTAGGGTCCCTGGGGCTGCAGCCTTAAGGGTTATATATGGTGCCTCCTCCCCTGGCTTGCTCTCTTGTTTCCAGGCTCCATGATGTGAGCCTTGTGCTCTCCCTCTCTCAGCTTCCTACCACCACCATGCCCTGAGATCTGCAGTCCTCGGCCTCATATGGATTGAACTCAAAATCTCCAAACTGTGAGCAAATAAATCTTCCTCTAAGTTACGTGGTCAGGTCTTTGGATTATAGCTATGAAAATGCTGACGAATACGCTCATAGTAGCTTTTGGTGTTTCAGAGAGCCACATTAAAGTTTCTTAAGTGCACTTTCTTTTCTTGGAAGACTTGCTTGCACTGGCTGCCTGGCAGAGGCTCTCATCCTGATCCTACCGCTACCCCTAGCTGTGGGGACTGCTCAGCTAGTTCTGCTGTAGTGCTGTCACCCAGATCTGGTCCCCACCCTGGAGACACTGGCTACATCAGGAGCCAGATGCCATCTGAAGCAGAGTACTAGGGTCTGACTGTGTGTGTCCCTCCAAAATTCATGTTGAAATCCTAACCCCCAAGTAGATGGTATTAGGAGGTGGGATCTTTGGGCAATGATTGGCCATGAAGGTGGAGACCTCATGAATAGAATAGTAATTATAAAAGACGCCCTAGAGATACCGTTGGCACTTCCACCAGGTGAGGACATAGCAAGAAGTCAGCCATCTGTAAGGCTAAAATCTTCTGGTGCCTTGACTTTGGATTTCTCAGCCTTCAGATCTATGAGAAATAAATTGCTGTTGTTTATCCAATTCTCTAGTTTGGGTCTGGAATGTCCCCCAAAGCCTCAGGAGTTGGCGCCCTGGTGCCATTGGGAGGTGGTGGGAACTTGAAGAGGGGGTCTAGTTGGAAGAGCTGGGTCACTGGAGGTGTGCCTTTGAGGATATGTTTGTGTCCCGGGACTCTTCCTTTCTCTCTTTCCCTGTCTCTGTCTCTCTCCCTCTACTTCCTGGCTGCCACAAAATAAGGAGCTTTATTCTGTCACACCCTTCCTGCCATGATGTTCTGCCTCACCAGAGGTCCAGAATCAACGGAGCCAAGTGACAATGAACTGAACCTCCAAAACCATGGGCCCAAATAGAGCTTTTATCTCCAAGTTGTTTTTCTCAGTTATAAAACAAATGCCTGTGATAATCACCTAAATAAGAGAGAAAAGGTTGACTTTGTCTCAGGTTCTGGAGGTTTCAGTCCATGGTCAGTAGGTCGGGTGGCTTTTGGGTCTGTGGTGGGGCAGTACATCATGGCTGGGAGCACATGGTAGAGTATGCTGTGCAACTCAGGTGGCTGAAAAGTGCAATCCCCTTTGGGGGCAAACACCCAGTGACCTAAGCACTCCCATTAGGCCCCTTCTCTCAAAAGGCCCACCACTTTCCAACAGCGTCACGGGCTGGGGACCAAGCCCTCAAGACATGGCCTTTGGGGGAGATTCCTAATCCAAACTACAGCACCTAGCTTATGGTATTGTGTTATAGCAGCACAAATGGACTGAAACACAGAAGGACCTGTTTTCTCCTTTAAGATCAGTTTCTAGTGTAATGATGGTATCATAGTAAGTGCACATATGGTACTCTTAGGCAGTGCTCAGTCTCTTCACCTCATGTAGCATTAGCTATTGCATCATAATAACCCATCCCTAGAACTCAGTAGCTAAAAGCAGTAACCACTTATTATTGCTCACGAGTCTGCTGGTTGAGGTTCTTCTGATCTAGGCTGGGCTTAGCTGACTTCGGCTGGGTTCCTTCATGTAGCTACCATCAGCTGGCAGGTCTGAAGATTGGCTGGCAGAGGAGGCTCAATAGGAATAAGCTGTCTCTGCTCCCCATGGTCTCTCATCCTCTAGCAGACAAACCTGGTTCCAGAGACATGGAACCTGGTTCCAGAGACATGGTTCAAGACATGGCAGGAAATCACAAGGCCACTTGAGCTTAGGCTCAGAACTGGTTCATAGTCACTTCTACCATATTCTATTGGCCAAAGCAAGTCATGAGGCTGTGTCAGAGTCAAAGTTCCACCCCTTGATGGGTAAAGCTTCAAAGTCACATTGCAAAGGGCACAGATTGGGGGAGGGGCTGGGGACTTGGGTGGTTTTCTATGGTCAGGAGGTGCACCAGGGTCACCTTCGCTCAGTCCCACCAGCGTTAAGTCCCTCCTCTTCTTCTGGATGTTCGTTGTTTCCAGAACTGCCACCACACAGCTCCCAGATCAGCTCTACCTGTCTATCCTTCAGCCACATCCAGTCACTCTCACATGAGGTCATGGAAACTGAGGAGATGCTCCACTTCATCCTCTCCCGGAGGTGGAGTGTGGAGAGCTGGGGTGTGGACATCCCTGCCCTCTCCTTCTTAGACATCCTTGGCCCCGGTATCCACATGCCCTGCCATGCAGCCACTCAGCAAGCCCCCTCCTTCAGAAGAAACAGGCTTGCTGCTAATTTTCTGAAGCCCTCACTGCAAGCCTCGAGGGAGATAGACCCAGCACCCCAAGATGATGATGAGGCACTCCTTGGCATCTCTTCAATCCTTTCTTTCCCAGAAGATCTCCACTTTGTTCTACAGCTCCCATTGCTTTGTTAGTGGCAAAAATTATCAAGCCAATAACTTCAAACCACCAGGGACCTGGGAGAGGAAAGTGCCTTTTGCATTCAGCCTTTGTTATTGTAGCATGTGCGTGCCTGCGTGCATGCGTGCGTGTCTGAGCTATAACCTCAGCTCCTTTTTTTTGCGGTACTAGGGATTGAACCCAGGGGTATTCTATCTATCTCTGGGCTACACCCCCCACCCCGATTTTTATTCTTTATTTTGAAACAGGTCTCACTAAGGGCCTCACTAAGTAGCCGAGGCTGGCTGCGAACCCGAATCCTCTGGTCTCAGCCTCCCAAGTACTGGGATTACAAGCGTGTACCACCACACCCAGCTACCCCAGCCCTTTTTTTATTTTTTATTTTATTTCATTTTTTAGAAGAAAATGCTTTTATTCATCACAACATAAAACTGACATAAAATTCTATTAGAATTGAACCCGGATAAATAGTGCTGTTACAAAATTTACATTCCTCACATCCAAGTGAGAGGAAAATGTTATATTAGGGCTCTTCTTGGTGTTATGAACTAATTTCAGTAAAACTTTTATTTTTTACCTTAAAAAATAGTAAGTGGCAGTTAACATATATTCTTAAACTGTGTTAAGACATAGTTAAAAGGCAACTATAAAATCTATGATGGTAACAACCGGCAGGATTAGGACTGTTGGTGAAACATTAAGAACCGCATTCCTCGTTTAGCTACTACATCAGTGCACCTTTTTCATTGATAAGGCAAGTGCTTGCTGTGGGGTCACATGATTACAAGTTTCTTCTAAGTAACAGACATTTGACTGATCAAGATTCAAGTGAGTTTTGATACCCTATTTTACTCTTTTGGAGTAGAAAAAAAAACAAATTCTCTTTTATACAAAAGGGAGGCAAATAGGAAATGCAGCTGTTGTAAATCTTCTGACAGAGCAATGATTATTATCAGGAACATCTCTGAAGTATTTCTTGTACTTAAAATAACAAGGCTTCTGAATAATTTCTCAAAACTAGCTTTCTATTTTTGTATAAGACTTATAACACATTTGATCTATATTTTAGCAATTTCTTCTATCAACTACACTTTGCCCTCAATAAGTGTTATAGTTATGGTCTCAAACAATTTCTACATATAAAGCATCTTTAAATAAGTTTCATTTTCACAGAACTGAACTTTTTTCAGTTATATCCTGTGAAAATTCATTTGGGCATACACATACATACATTTACATACATATGTGTATATATGTAAGTTACTTTACCATTAGAATAGAACTAGACACTAGGGGGCAACTCTGAGGAGCAGTCTGGTCTTCCTTAGAAGTCCTCCTCTATGTGGAGGAAGGCAGGCAGAGCTCGCTGAAGGACGAGATGAGGCTGTAGTAAGTTTTCTCGTTGTCTGTTAATCCCGCGTTGCCGGGTCTCACCACCACAGCTGCGTGCACGTCTGCTTCCTCAGCAGCACTGGCCTCTAAGGTAACATCTGTCAGAAACAAGATGTTGTTGGTTGAGCATCCAATGCTGTTTGCAATCTTTCAATAACTCTCGCTCTCCACTTTGTTTCCAATCTTGGTATCAAAGTGACCATCAACAAGCTCAAGAATATCTCCCTCTGTAGAAAACCCAAATAAGAGTTTCTGTGCCTCTACACTCCCTGAAGAATAGATATACACCTTTATTCCAGCTTCTTTCCACTTTCTGACTGCTGGAACTACATCTTCAAAGAACAATGGCATGAGGACTAGTGAGAGGCATATTTGGACTTGGGGCTGGTGAAACATTTAGTCATTTGAGCACATACTCTGCTTTCATGTGCCCAGATAATTTTTTATTTTAAAACAGGGTCTCGCTAAGTTTCTGAGTTTCAATACATTGCTAAGGCTGTCCTCGAACCTGGGGTCCTTCTGTCTCAGCCTCCCAAGTGGTGGGATTAAAGGCATGAGCCACCACGCCCAGCATCTTTTTAAAAAAAATACTGGTCTCCCTACAATAATGTGGAGCTGATGTGATAAAAAGTTTCTAGACAAGGGTGCAAGGGACAACTTTACATGGCAGAGACAGAGGTCCTCTCTATGGTTGGTGATGTTATAGCTGAGAACTGAATGACAAGGAGGAGCCAGGTCTGCAAAGGTCAGAGGAAGGGGACAGCTGGTATTGAGGCTCTGGGTAGGTAGAGCTGGGCCTGCTCAGTGCACACAGAAAGGCCTTCATGCCTAGATATGGGTGAGTAAAAGAGGGCATGTAGTAAATGATGATGTAGTCTGGGATGAGATCCTGCAATGTCTATCAGATACCAGTAAATAGTTTATATTGTATGCTAAAAAGGTAGGAAGGTATTGGAGGGTCTGAGCAGGGGAATGATATGAACTGATTTTGTTTTTAAAAATATCACTGTTAAGCCGGACGTGGTGGTGCACACTTGTAATCCCAGTACTTGGGAGGCTGAGACAGGAGGATCGCAGGTTCGAGGCCAGCCTCAGCTACTTAGTGAGGACCCTCTGCAACTTAGTGAGACCCTGTTTCAAACATAAAGAATAAAAAATAGGGCTGGGGGTGTAGCTCAGAGGTAGAATTCCCCTGGGTTCAATCCCCAGTACCGCAAAAAAAAAAAAAACAATGTCACTGTTAGTCAGGCATGGTGATGCATGCCTGTAATCTCAGTACTTGGGAGGCTGAAACAGGAAGATCACAGGTTTGAGGCCAGTCTTCAGCAACTTAGTGAGACCCTCAGCAACTAAGGGAGACCCTGTTTCAAAATAGAAAATAAAATAGGGTTGACGGTGTAGTTGAGAGGTGGAATGCCCCTGGGTTGAATACCCAGTACTAAAGAAAAAAAAAACACTTTTTTCTCTGTGGAGAATGGAGTGTAATAAAGCAAGAATATAAAGAGAGATTATTTCTGAGGTTGTTGTTTCTGGGCAGGGGATGGTGGTGGCTACAATGAGGATGGCAGTTACAGAAGGTAAAAAGTAGAAAACCCCAGGCACATTTTACAATTAGATTTGATAAGACTTGTTAACAGGCCAAATGTGAGATCTGAGAGAAACAGAGAAGCACAAAATATCTCAGAGATACAACAGACCTTAAAAATAGCTTGAATCAATCATGTTACTCTGCACATTTTAATCAATAAAAGTTAAATTATAAGTTATTTTGTTTTCCAATGTTCATACTTTAGAGAAGAGGGGGAAGGAAGAAGCATTCAATGTAATTGATA
Organism: Glis glis; assembly: GCA_004027185.1. Lineage (NCBI taxonomy): Eukaryota > Metazoa > Chordata > Mammalia > Rodentia > Gliridae > Glis > Glis glis. The sequence goes on from PVJS01014114.1 coordinate 25,338, forward strand.
GAGGAGCCCAGGTGTTAGATTTTCAATTAGAGTGCTGAGAAAAGCTACCCACCCTCCCAAATGATTCCCTACCACGCTGGGCAGTGAGGGGTACAGAGAATAGAAAGGGGTGACCTAGAATCATATGAGCTTCTCCAAGATTAAACAGACTGAAGCAGCAAGTTCTGCAAATGAAACCAGATTTTTCCCACAGAAGGAAGGCTATTAATAGCTAGTCTTGGTCCCTAAGCTTTAACTAGACTCATTTGTAGCCCAGGATGATTCCTGTCCAATCACCCTGGATAAACTGAGGAGAAGAAAAAAGGAGACGGCGGGGAAGGTTATAGGGATTTCAGAGAAAGATCTTAAGTTTTTTTTTTTTTTGCTTTTCATGAATCATAATGATAATTATTAACACAGACTGTTACTGACATACAGAAATGAAAGGGGAAAATTAAACTATATTTTAGAATTGTTTTGTGGGCTTAGAGAAATAAATCAAACTTAAAAATGCTGTTGATCCAGTGTTAGGGGGTTTTTTGACAAAAGCTGCTTGCACAAAACTTGGTAAGATACTATTTTAATAATCTAGTGATTTGAATCTTAAAGGCCTGAGCTACTATTCAACGGAGCAACTTCAGTCATCTTGGAGAGTTCCAGCTCCCAGCTCTTTGCAAAGGACCAGGTCTCCTACAGTGTTAGGTTGCAATCGGTGGAAAAAAAGAATCAGTTTCCTAACATATTTTCATCTATTTAATAATCCTCAATGTTTGGGAAGCTATGAGTTTATTTTAAGAAAAAAGAAGGAGATAATAGACCAGTTATAAAAAACTACTCTTTGGTGAAATATTTTTTAAATATTGAGTTCCCAGTAGTAGTCATATGAACAAGATGAATTTAAAGTAAAAAAATGCTCATATTTTAAGATCATTTGTATAAACACATGCAAATATAATTTCGAAATTATTTACAAACTGCAAGATATAGTCTTTCAATGATCAAAAGTGAATCGGTTCTTAGGACTTTCTATGTCTTTCATCTTAATGAGTCCTTCCAGGGGTGTGGTCTGCAACGACAAAGGTCTGAGATGACTTCTGCTTCTTCAACAGAGACGCTTTTCAATTGACTGTACACAGAGGGGTTTAAATAGGGTGGCCAGATAATTTAGATCCAAACAGGAACACTTTCAAGAATGAAAGGAGGCTTTATGAATATTATAACAAAATAACAGGCATAAATGCCTGCATGGTGGTCCAAGATTTAAAGCATATGACAAACCAACAAAATGTCAAAAGAGAAGCCTAGTGTAGTTACCTTTAGATTTAGTATTTCTAAGAATCAAACGTGAGACCTAAGTAACTGTGGATTAATGAAAGGCCTTGATCTTTATTCTAGCATTGCAGCTTCTGTGAGCTGTTAATTTCCCACCTCATCTCCAGGGCATAGCATTCCCTCATGCCTGTGTTACTGTACTATGTGTCTTACAGTTCTAGAATAACTCCCTGGATGCTTGCAAGAGTTAAGTGCTTCTCTAAGCACCCTCTACCAGAGCATGACTTGTGCTCTAAGCAAAATCCAGTCTCCTAACATCTGCTTGTTGAGTATTTAAGGTAATATTTTAGTTCTTAATACTGTTGTCCAATTTCTTCATGGTTTTACATTGACACCCATATAAATGACTTAATTAGTGCCAGGGGTACTTTTTTATATAAAAAGCAAAAACCTAAACTCTATATTAAGTTACAGCATGCATGTGTGTGTTTTCTTTGGAGAATACTGAACTCATTGTTGAGCTTAAGGAATCCTCATAAAGATAGATTGTGTACTATAAACAAAATTGAGAGGCATGAACAAGAGAGATCAAATGCTATATAATACCAAGAAGAACAAATGCTCAAGTTGATGTCTTATAAAAAAAGGAGGCATTTATAAGTTGAAGCTGGCTTTGGTTAATACCTTAGAAATTTACAAGGTTGAAGCATTTTGCCTTCTGTTTTAATTGCAGGTATAAGAGAAAATAGAACCTTCATCAAATAATCAAGTTAGAGGTTCTGATGTCATAGAACTTTGTACACAGTAGAATATGTACATAACATATGTACATTAGCACATATATTCTAATTCAACAAATATTTGTTGACATCCTTACACTGTTTTTACATCTTTGGAAACAGCCACCAATAGGACAGATGAGATTCCATGTTCCTTACACGTATTGAAATGATGATTTCAAAATTTCCATTGATACTTCTGGTTTAACCATCTACAAATATGTATAATGATACTTTTAGATGAAGTGAATGCATGACAGTTTTTTCATTCTTCAATGATATGTTCTAATTAGAAGCTTCAATTTAACTTTGTGAATAATCATCTCCTAATAGCTTAGAAGAGTTGAAAACCTCCTGAATTACTTTCTTATTATGTATTCAACATTCATTTATTCAACAAGTATGTATAGAGTGCTACCATGTGTCAGGCACTGTTGTGATCACTGAAACACAAATATGAACAAAATGAATTTTCTTCCCTCATAGAAGGGAAGTGATGAATAGTAATTGCAGAAACAAGTGAATAAAACATAGTATGTCAGTGACACATACAATAGAAGAAAACAAAACAGGAAGGAGATAGTGCTGCTGAGAATAGGGTGGGGCATGGGTTTCTCTTTTATGAAAAAATATTCAGGGAGGTTTCAATGAAGAGGTAACACATGAGCAAAAACCCAAAGGAGGAAAGGTAGTAAAATATGTGGATGCCTGGGGTAGAAGGGGAGAGTATTGCAGGCAGAAGGAAAAGCTAGTGCAAAAGTCCTGAGTTAGGAATGTGTTTAACATACTCAAGAAGCACAGTGATGCTGAGATGGAGAAAACAAGAGAGAGTCTGAGAGGCTATGTTGTCTCCAATTGCTTCATGGTGGTCTACTGAAGAAGATAAGCTGGTAATAGAATGAAGCACTCATTTTAGTCTGTTTATCCCGTTAAATCCTTTCTAGGTTTTTTAAAATTTCCAATCCTTGATTAAATGTGCTATCTTCAGACTATATGTGTAAGATTTCTTCACTTTGCTTTCCAGATATTTTTAAAAATTTACTTTTTGGCAAAAGATACAATATCCCTCACTGAAGTGTCATTCAAAGGAGAAGCAAGAACATTTATTCCAGTTCCAAAAAACAAAATATATTTAGTTGTTAGATAACTGAAAGACTTTCTTACTGGTCTGCTATGCGAAGAAAAACATTCTTTCTCTCCTGTATATATGTATAACTATGCATATGTAATTCAAATATATATATATATATATATATATATATATATAAAAACTAACCCTGTCTCAAATTGCATAAAATCTTTAAAAATTCTATAATAGTGGTTGAGTTATGGATTGGTGAGGAAGAAAGTAGATGTTTTCTTACAGGGCAGAGAGACACATCAAAAAGGAGAAATTAAACTTCCAGAAACAAAAAATATTTCTTTCTCTTTTATGTATATCAACCTATATCTGTATCTATCAACCTATAGATGCAGATATAATGGACAATTTTTAATTTCCCATTAGAATACTTTTTTCTATTCTTATACGAAAGCAAGCAGTGGCTCGCTCCACACTCAAGAGACCAAACAACTGCGGCAACAGCGGCTGCAGCGGCGCCATCTTGGCAGGACCTTACCAGCGGCTACCAGCATTGTGGCTCCTGCACAAGACTAACAGAGATGCCAGCAACCTGATGTGAATCCAGCAGCTGCAGAATAGCATCAGTGAAGGCGAGCACCAACTCATTCCACACGCAACACAGACCCAAACTATTGCGTTGGCAGAAGCGGCAACAGCGGCGCCATCTTGGTCAGACTGCGCCAGTGGCTACAGGCATTGCGGCTTCTGCAGGCCACCAACAAAGAAGACAGGGAGGTCTTCTAAAGCCAGCATTGCAGAGCATCAGCGACAAAAATGAGCAGCAGTTCGATCCACACTCAGCAGAGTCCCCAGGGCCCGGAGGACTGACCAGGACTTGCAGCAGTGACTGAGCCCACCACCACCCCAGAGATTAAGAGCAGTACTCAATGAGACCGTAAGTCAACAAGCCGCCCCAGGGGGAGACCACCCAGCGTGGCCACAGGGACTCGTGGTGTCTGAGATGGTGCGGATCTCCCTGGCAGAGGCGGGAATGGGGTCTGCTGTGGGACACGGTAGACACGTGGATAGTAGACAGTCCCTGGTGACATTTGGGTGGGACAGACTTGCAACCCATGGGTCGCAGCACCCTTATAGACTCCCTGGGGATTGCCACAGGATACACAGCTGTGGTACCTGGGGAAAATTGGACCAAACCAGCCCTCTCAGTGGAAAACATGGAGTTCTGTGTTTGCACAGAACCAGGGCAAAGTGTCAACCGCTGCTTCTGTAGGCAACATGAGACACAAGCCCACGGCCCCCTTCTGGTGACACCTGCCATAGGTGTAGACAGAGACAGACATAGGGACAGGCAAATGGAGAATGTGGAGACCCATGCTTGCAATGATAGGGGTAATAGTGGCACTGGTTGCTTGCACAGGTAGTGAGAGGCACCAGGCAAGGGTCCAAATCACTGAAGGAGACCAAGAATTGGGCCTGCAAATGGACATTATACCGAGCAAGTGAGAATAACCACTCAGTAAAGGCTATTCACCTTTAAGGCTCATCTAGTAGCAACTATCTACCTCCAGGATAAGAAACCATAAAGGGAGAGGGATATGACATAGGATACCTACAGAGTGAGAGAGAGAGAACTACCAAAAGCAACAAAGGTATAAACATGAGAAACCTGAAATCATGAAAAGGAAGAATAGCAAAGAAACAATGAGCCCCCACAATCCCACAACAATAGAACACACCAACTCAGAAATGCAAAGATTGCCTGAAAGACAATTCAGAACTTCAATAGAGGAAATGATACAGAATTTCTGAAAACAATTCATAGAGATCCTGAAAGTAATGAAGGATCAAATAAGCAAAGAATCCGACACCCTGAACAGGAATCAAAAAGAAGCTCTGAAGGAAGTAAGGATGCAATAATTTAAATGAAGGCATCAATACAGACCATCAACAATAGACTAGACCACATGGAAAACAGAATCTCAATCTTAGAAGATGACCTCTCCAAATATGAACACATAGTATATAAATTAGAAAAGACAATTTGAAAGCATGAATTGGACATTGAAGAGATCTCAGCCAGTATTAAAAGAGCAAACCTAAGAATAATAGGCATAGAAGAGGGATTAGAAGCTGAAATTAAGGAATCAATAATCAATTCAGAGAAGTAATATTAGTAAATATTCCAAACATAGAAAGAGAGGTCAATACACAGGTACAGGAAACATATAGAACCCCCAATAGACAGGACCAGAGAAGAGGTTCACCATGCCACATAATAATCAAACTGACTAATGTAGAGGCCAAGGAGAGAATCTTAAAGGCAGCGAGAGTAAAAGAGCAAGTAACATGCAGAGGCAAACCAATAAGAATCACCCCTGACCTTCCAAATCAAGTCATGAAAGCCAGGAAGGCCTGGAGTGACATATTCCAAACTCTGAAAGAAAACCTCCCGCCAAGATTTGTCTACCCAGCAAAGATATCTATCAAATTTGATGGAGAAATAAAAACCTTCCATGAAACACAGAAGCTGAAAGACTTTATGTCTTCCAAACCAGCACTAGAGAAAATGCTCAAAGAGATTAATTACAAAGAAGAAATAATAAGGAAATGCGAGAACCAGAGAAACAGTGATTTCCATCAAACAAACAACTAGGCAAAGAACAAGCACTGCCTCAAACAGAAATTAAATCTCAAAATGTTAGGAATTAAAACCCATCTCTCAATAATCACACTGAATATAAATGGCCTCAATTCCCCAATCAAAAGACATAAGGTGGTAAAATGGATTAAAAATCACAATCCATCTATATGCTGCCTGCAAGAAACACACCGTATGAGTAAAGATACGCACAAACTAAAGGTGAAGGGGTAGAGCAAGGTAATCGATGCTAATGGAACTCAAAAACAAGCAGGATGAGAAATTATGATATCAGACAAATTAGACTTCAAACGTAAACTTATCAGAAGAGACAAAGAAGGTCATTTCTTACTGGTAAAAGGAACAATCCAGCAAGAGGATATAACAGTAGCCAACATTTATGCCCCAAACATAGGTGCAGCCACTTTCATAAAAGAAACTCTTTGTTACATTAAGTCACACATGGATCCCAATACAATAATATTGGGAGACTTCAACACCCCTCTCACACCACTAGACTGATCTTCAAGACAAAAGATCAGTAAAGATGCCTCAGACCTAAGGAACACCATAAACCAAATGGACCTAGTAGACACATACAGAATATTCCACCCAACTACAGCTGAATTCACATTTTTTTCAGCTGCTCATGGAACTTTCCCTAAAATAGACCATAACCTAGGCCACAAAGTGAGTACTAGCAAGTTCAAAAAATGTGACATAATCCCCTGCATCTTTTCAGACCATAATGGAATGAAACTAGAAATCAACTGTAAGAAAACTCAGAGAAACCTCATAAACATGTGGAGACTGAATATCACTGCTGAATGAGGAATGGGTAAAAGAAGAAATAAGGAGATAAATTAAGAAATTACTAAGCCGGGCGTGGTGGCACAAGCTTCTAATCCCAGTACTTGGGAGGCTGAGACAGGAGGATCCAGGTTCGCAGCCAGCCTCAGCTACTTAGTGAGGCCCTCCGCAACTTAGTGAGACCCTGTTTCAAAATAAAGAATAAAAAATAGGGCTGGGGTGTAGCTTGGAGGCAGAATGCCCCTGGATTCCATCCCCAGTACCACAAAAAAAAAAAGAAATTCCTAGAAACAAATGAAAACAGAGAAACAACATATCAAAATCTCTGGGACACCCTGAAGGCAATATTAAGAGGAAAATTCATAGCACTGAGTGCCCACATAAGAAAAACAGAAAATCACCTAATAAATAACCTAATGACACACCTCAAAGCCCTTGAAAAACAGGAACAGTCTAACCCAAAGCTAGTAGAAGACAGGAAATCATTAAAATCAGAGCAGAAATCAATGAAGTAGAGAATAAAAAACTACAAAAAATCAACAAAACCAAAACTGGTTCCTTGAAAAAATTAACAAGATAGATAAACCACTAGCCAACCTAACTAACAGAAAGAGAGAATCAACCCAAATTACTAAAATAAGAGATGAAAAAGGTGATATTACCACTGACAGCACAGAAATCCAAAGGATAATCAGAAACTACTTTGAAAAACTATACTCCAACAAAATGGAAAATCTACAAGGAATTGACAAATTTCCAGACACATACAACCTTCCTACATTGAATCAAGAAGATATAGAAAATTTAAAATGACCAATAGCAATTAAAGACATTGAAGCAGCAATAAAGAACCTACCATCAAAGAAAAGCCCAGGTCCAGATAATTTCCCAAGTGAATTTTATAAAACCTTTACAGAAGAACTAATCCCAATACTCCTCAATCTATTCCATGAAATAGAAAGATACGGGACTCTCCCAAACACATTCTATGAAACCAACATCACACTAATACCAAAACCAAATAAAGACAGCTCAAGAAAAGAAAACTACAGGCCTATATCGTTGATGAACTTAGATGCAAAACTTCTAAACAAAATACTAGCAACGCGCATTCAAAACCACATCACAAAAATCATACATTATGACCAAGTCGGGTTCATCCCAGGGATGCAAGGCTGGTTCAACATACGAAAAACAATCCATGTAATCCACCACATAAACAGAACAAAGGACAAAAATCACATGATCATTTCAATAGATGCTGAAAAAGAATTTGATAAAATCCAACACCCATTCATGATAAGAACGGAGAATTGGAATAGAAGGAACATACCACAACATCATAAAGGCAATATACAATAGACCCACAGCCAACATCATACTGAATGGGGAAAAACTTCAAGAGTTCCCTTTAAAAACAGGAACAAGACAAGGATGTCCGCTGTCACCACTCCTTTTCAATATAGTACTTGAGACTCTAGCCAGAGCAATAAGGCAAGAGAAGGAAATAAAAGCAGTACAAATAGGAAATGAGGAACCAAAACTATCTCTATTTGCAGATGACATGATATTATACTTAGAAGATCCAACAAACTCAGGTAAAAGGCTCATAGAACTGATCAACAAATTCAGCAAAGTGTCTGGATACAAAATCAATCTTAAAAATCAGAAGCTTTTCTGTATGTCAACCATAAATCCACTGAAAAACAATTCCAGAAGACATTTCCACTCATGATATCCCCCAAAACAATAAAATCTTGGGATTAAACCTAACCAAGGAGGTAAAAGACCTCTACAAGGAAACCTATAAAACATTGAAAAAAGAAATTGAAGAGTATTTTAGAAGATGGAAAGACCTCCCATGCTCCTGGGTAGGCAGAATAAATATCATCAAAATGGCCATTCTTCCAAAAGTGATGTACAGATTCAATGCAATACCCATTCAATTACCAAAATCATTCTTCACTGACATAGAAAAATTTGTCCTTAAATTCATTTGGAACAACAAAAAAACCAGAATAGCCAAAGTAGTTCTCAGCAACAAGAACCATGCAGGAGGAATCACAATACCTGACTTCAAATTATACTACAAAGCTATAGTAATAAAAACAGCATGGTATTGGCTCAAAAGCAGACACATAGACCTATGGAGCAGAATAGAAGACTCCAAAACAAAGCCACACACCTACAGCCAATTGATTTTTGACAAAGAGGCTAAAACCACCCACTGGAAAAAGGATAGCCTCTTCAACAAATGGTGCTAGGAAAGCTGGCTAACCATATGCAGAAAAATAGGAATAAAACCCACTTTCTCACCTTATACAAGAGTCAATTCAAGATGGATCAAAGACCTAGAAATCAGACCAGAGACCTTGCAGCTACTCGAAGAGTGCATAGGCCCAACACTTCAACACATAGGCACAGGTAAAGACTTCCTCAACAAGACTCCAAAGGCACAGGAAACTAAAATGAGGATCAATACGCGGGATTGCATTAAACTAAAGAGTTTTTGTGCAGCAAAGGAAACAATCAAGAACCTCAACAGAGAGCCGACAGAATGGGAGAAGATTTTTGCCAGCTACTCCTCTGATAGAGTACTCATATCTAGAATATACAGAGAACTTAAAAAATCATCACTAAAAAAATCAAATAACCCAATCAAAAAATGGGCAAGTGAACTAAAAAGACACTTCACAGAAGAAGAAATACAAATGGCCCATAAATGTATGAAAAAAATGTTCAACTTCATTAGCAATCAGAGAGATGCAAATCAAAACTACCCTGAGATTTCACCTAACCCCAATTAGAATGGCAATCATTAAAAACACAAACAACAACAAATGCTGGTGAGGATGTGGAGAAGTAGGAACTCTAATACACTGTTGGTGGAATTGCAAATTAGTGCAACCGCTTTGGAAAACAATGTGGAGGATCCTCAGAAATTGGGAATGAACCTACCATATGACCCAGCAATACCACTTCTAGGCATCTACCCAAAAGAACTGAAACCAAACTACCAGACTAATGCATGTGCATCTATGTTTATAGCTGCACAATTCACAATTGCCAAACTTTGGAGCAAGCCAAGGCATCCATCAACAGATGAATGGATCACAAAATTATGGGCTATGTACACAATGGAATTTTATGCAGCCTCAAGAAGAAAAAAATTACATCATTTGCAGGGAAATGGAGAGTACTAGAGAACATTATGCTAAGTGAAATTAGTAAGTCACTAAGAGTGAAAAGTCGGATGTCCCCCCTAATCTGTGGAAGCTAGATAGAATGGGACTTAGAAGGGACTCCTGACAAAGAAGAAGAAAACTTTATATGAACAAAGAAGGTGACCTAACTGAGGGAGTTGGGAGGGGGGTGGAGGGAAACACACTATAGCACATGATGTATATTCACAAACTTATAAGACTCAATCACTATCCAGAGTACGAAAGGGAGGTGGGGGGGAGAGAATAGGGTGGAATTTGAGGGAGGGCTAAATGAGCAATGTGTGCATGTATGATGCTGCTACCCTGACATGTATCAAAATGTGTAATTACAATGCACCAATAAATGAATATTTAAAAAAATAAATAAATAAATTCAACTTTTGCCACTTTCAGAAAGGCAAGTAACTTAGTCTCACTCTAAACACCTACCTTACAGAGAACTTATAAGGATTTTCTCATATAATTTATATGGAGTTTTCCAAACAGTAGCTAATGTATAGTAAATGTTCAATAGAGCATAGCGATTATCTTTTCCTTACCTCCTTCCTGTTTCTTAGTTCCTAAATTCAGCCAATCACCATTTTCTATTAGTCCTTTACCAGAAAGGATATGGATTCTGGTTTTTTATTTGTAGTTTCATGACAATTAACTAAAATACTCATTTACTCATTCAACTATTACTTACCGGACTTGAAGAGAGCAGTAAAAAAAGACAGAGTGGTACCATTAATCTCTTTGTTTAAATTGTACTGCCTTGAATACTGAGGTTAGATACAATGTCCCCACAGTATCTAACACAGTACCAAACACTGGGGATATTCCAAAATAGTCATCAATTTAGTCTTGCAGAATGAAAAAAAAACTTAGAAATATTCTTGTAAAAAAAAAAAACTTTGCTTTTTTTGTGGTACTGGAGATTGAACTCAAGGGCATTCTACCTCCAAACTACACCCCCAGTGCTTTTTTTTTATTCTTTATTTTGAAACAGGGTCTCACTAAGTTGCGGAGGGCCTCACTAAGTAGCTGAGGCTGGCTGTGAACCTGCAATCCTCCTGTTTTAGCCTCCCAAGTACTGGGATTACAAGCATGTGCCACCACACCCAGCTAAACCCTTGCTTTTAATCAAAGTTTGTGGCTAAGCATAGTTCAATATCATAAGGTGGTACTTCATGGAGCAACAACAAAGTAATTCATTAATCATAATAACAGACCACTTTATTTGGTAGATGGGAAACAATAGAGTTTCTATTGTCCAATGCTAAAGAGATAATTATGGTAGGAGGTAGTACTGGAAGATATTGGTGTTGACAAACATGAACTTTAAAATAACTATGAGTAATCCAGGTATGGTGGAACATACCTGTAACCCTAGGACTTGGGAGGCTGTGACAAGAAGATCAAAGGTTTGAGGACAGCCTTAGCAAGTAGCAAGACTCTCAGCAACCTAGCAAGACCCTGTTTCAAAATAAAAATAAAATAGGGCTGGGGGTATAGCTCGGAGGTAGAATGCCCCTGGGATCAATCCCTAGTACCAAAAAAAAAAAAAACTATGAGTAAGATATTCAATAAATTAGGTGAAAAGATAAAGAACATTTAGCAGAAATGGAATTATATGAACAATAAGCAAATGAAAATTCTAGAAGTAAAAAAATAATAATAATTAAAAGTAATAAAATAAATGGGTTGAACAATAAATTAGACACAATAGAAGACTGGTGAAACTGGAAAAAAGTGAGAAGAAATAATCAGATGGACAGATGAAGACCAATGACTACAAGATAGCCAGAGTTATCTGGAACAAAATGAAATATATAACCTATATGTAATTAGAGTTTCCAAAGAAAAGAAAACAGAGAATATATTTGAAGAGAAAATGAGGAGTATTCTTCAAAGGCTGATGAAAGATATAAAGCTACAGATTCAAGATGTGCTATAAAACCAAAGAACGATTACAAGGAAAGCCACATCTATGCACATCATAGTGATACTGCAAAAAATTAGAAGATGTGGAGGAGGGAAAAAGACAAAGTTTCAAAAGAGCAACATAAGACTGACAGCATATTTCTCAGAAAAAAATTATGCAAGCCAGAAGGCAATAGGATAAAATCTTTGAAATGTTGAAAAGAAATAACAAACACTACCTCAAACAGAAATTAAATCTCAAAATGTTAGGAATGAAAACCCATCTCTCAATAATCACGCTGAATATAAATGGCCTCAACCCCCCAATCAAAAGACATAAGGTGGCAAAATGGATTAAAAATCACAATCCATCTATATGCTGCCTGCAAGAAACACACCTTACAAGTAAAGACACACAAACTAAAGGTGAAGGGGTGGAGCAAGGTAATCTACACTAACGGAACACGAAAACAAGCAAGAGTAGCCATTATGATATCAGACAAATTAGACTTCAAACGTAAACTTATCAGAAGAGACTAAGAAGGTCATTTCTTAATGGTAAAAGAAATAATCCAGCAAGAGCCAACATTTATGCCCCAAACATAGGTGCAACCATATTCATAAGAGAAACTCTTCACAATATTAAATCACACATACATCCCAATACAATAATATTGGCAGACTTCATCACACCTCTCACACCACTAGATCTATTTTCAAGACAAAAGGTCAGTAAAGATGCCTCAGACCTAAGGAACACCATAAACCAATTGGACCTAGTAGACACATACAGAATATTCCACCCAACTACAGCTGAATTCACATTTTTTTCAGGTGCTCATGGAACTTCCTCTAAAATAGACCATATCCTAGGCCACAAAGTGAGTACTAGCAAGTTCAAACAATGTAACAAAATCCCCTGCGTCTTTTCAGATCATAATGGAATGAAACTAGAAATCAACTGTAAGAACACCCAGAGAAACCTCATAAACACATGGAGACTGAATATCACTGCTGAATGAGGAATGGGTAAAACAAGAAATAAGGGGAGAAATTAAGAAATTCCTACAAACAAAGGAAAACAGAGACACAACATCTCAAAATCTCTAGGATGCACTAAAGGTAGTATTAAGAGGAAAATTCATAGCACTGACCGCCCACATAAGAAAACAGAAAATCACCAAATAAGTAACCTATTGACACACCTCAAAGCCCTTGAAAAAGAGCAATAGTCTAATCCTAAAGCAAACTAGAAGAGAGGAAATCATTAAAATAAAAACAGAAATCAATGAACTCGAGAATAAAAAAACAATACAAAAAATCAACAAAACTAAAATCTAGATCCGTGAAAAAATAAACAAGATAGATAAAACACTTGCCAACCTAACCAAAAGAATGAGAGAATCAACCAAAATAACTAAAATAAGAGCTGAAAAAGGTGATATTACCACTGACAGCATTGAAATCCTGAGGATAATCAGAAACAATTTTGATAAAATTATACTCAAAAAAATAGAAAACCTAGAAGAAATATAAAATATGTATGTAATTGTTCCAAATATAGATCACAATGTCTATATTGTAGAACACTTATACATAAAATTGACCTGAAATGTATTATAGCATGGAGGTAATATAACATACAACATCATGAGGTGATGTGTCTGTGAGAAAGTGTAATCTCAAAGATACAATAAACCAAATGTTAAGGAATACCAAGGAACAGGCACCCCAGAAAAAAGATCTGAAAACCATGTAGTACATACCAAAGAATGGAGCAATGTTTCCAAGGGAAAGAGCCCATAATTGAAAACATAACATATGTGCCAATGTTACATTGATACATCATCATACCTAAACCATACAAACACTATACCTGAAACAGACCCGAAATATATGGCATTTCATAGGTAATACGAAAAAAACACAACAGAATGGAGAAATGTGTGTAGGAGAGATAAATTATAATATAAACCATACAATGTTACAGCTGTAGATCATAATAGCTAAACCTGGCAACCCTACACACATAAATGGATTTAAAATGTATTGTTTCACACAGCTCATAGAATATAGAAAAGAAGCAAGGGATGTGGGTGAGTGAACATATTATCTAATAGATAACATACATACACTGTTCCAGATATTGATCCTCATAGCTATCGATCCTAAGACTAAAGCATGCAACCCTACACACAGAATAGACCAGAAATGAATTGTGGTCCATATGTGACATATCACACCACAAAATTTAGCAGAGGTGCGTGGGAGGGAGAATGATCTAATTCATAAGTTATACACAGTGTTACAAATATACATCATTACAGGTAATGATTCACAACATACACAAAATACACCTGAAATATATTGTGGTACACAGATAATATAATAGAAAGAAGAGTAGAGACATTTCTGAGATAATGTATATACTAATACATAACATATATGCATAATGGAAAACGTGGATTATCGTACCAAAACCATACAACACACACAAGAAACCGGTTGTATTACATCCAAACATCATGTAACACAATCCAGAATAGAGCAATGCATGTGAGTGCGAGAGAAAGTATAATGCGATACTTAACGAAGATCATAATAGCTAAACATAAATCATTATACAATATAGACCTGAAATATGTTCTCTTAAATAGGAAATATAACCCCGAATGGAGTAACATGTATATGAGAGACAGTATTTATAATTTCATGCATAACATACGTACAATATTATAGCTCATAGAGGACACCGTTTTCCCTATGAATAAATACACTTGAAATCTATCGTAGTATATATATATATATATAAAACGTACAAAAGAATGGAGCAGAGTATTTGAAAGAGAACACATATCGTCTAAAACACAATTTAAAAAGATCAGCTGTAGATCACAATAACTGAACCATTCTAACCTTTTAGACAAACGAACCATATCAGAGAAACCACACAACCCTTCACACGCAAAATCGACCTTGATATTGTGTTTCATAAGTGACATCACACAATCGATGGGCGGGATGGGTTTGTCCGAGACAACGCATAGTCGAGTACGTAAATGCACACAGCTCTACACAGACAGATCCCAGTGGCTAAACCGTGAAACGCTACACACAGAATATACCGTAGAAGACCGGTAATGGAACCTAAAACATAATAGAGCAATGTGAGTTCAGGAGGACGTATAATGTAATCCATAACACACATACAGTGTTACAGCGGTAGATCATAATAGCTATACCAAGAACCCCTGTGATCAAAAATAGACTTGAAATATACTGTGTCACATAGGTACCAGGATACACGACAGACTAGGAGCAGTGAGTGTGTGGGAGAATATTTGCAAAACATAGCGTGCACACACACTATGTTACGGCAGCAGAACAAATACTGTACAACCCTTGTAAGTTACATAGACATGAAATGTATTACAATATGTACATAGGTGGTATAACATACAGCAAAATGGAGTGACGTGTGTGGGAGAAAGCATGATCGAAAATATGGTATGTATGCAAGATGTTCCAACTACGGATCGTAGTCTCTACCTTGTAGAACCCTTATACGTAAGATGGACCTGAAAGGTATTGGAGCACTTGGGTAGTATGTTAATACAACGTCATGAGGTGATGTCTCTGTGAGAAAGTGTAATCTCAAAGACCGCAGAAACACAATGATGAGGAATAGCAAGCACACGCGCCACAAGAAAAAGACCCGAAATGCCTTGCAGTACCCACCGAAGAACGGAGCCATGTATCTGAGGGAAAGAGCCCATGGTGGAAAACATAACTTATGTGTAAAGTGATACAACGATACATCATCGTAGCCAAACCATACACACCTTATACCTGAAACAGACCCGAAATATATGGCATCACGTAGGTAACGCGAAAAAAAAA
>PVJS01014115.1:0-40924 GCA_004027185.1 Glis glis
TCCGCGCTACGCCCCGGCCCTATTTTTTATACTTTATTTTGAAACCGGGTTTCACGAAGTTGCGGAGGGCCTCACTAAGGAGAGAGAGAGAAAGAGAGAGAGAGACAGGGAGAGAGAGAGAGAGAGAGAGACAGAGAGACAGGGAGAGAGAGAGCGAGAGAGCTGAGGCTGGCCGTGAACCCGGATCCTCTGGTCTCTGCCTCCCAAAGTACTGGGATTACAAGCGTGCGCCACCACGCCCGGCTACGTACTTTCTTTTCTTACTCAGATAGGGTTTAGAAGAGCAATCTGTTATTCATCCCCGTGAAAGCGTCAAAGTATTCATCATAAAGCCTTTTTTATAAAGATCATTGAGGAATCCTTAGTGAAGAATGTTCTTGAGATAAGGCTCAGTCAGTAGAATAAACTATATATCTATATATGCAAATTGGTAACAGTTGCATCTCTATCATCCATCTGTTTGGACAAAGGAAATACACAAAAATATCAGCAGTGAGTGTCTTCCAGTGAATAGACTGTGAATTATTAAACACTTAAAATATATTATTGATTTTCCAATAGTTCTATCAAGAACATTTATTATTTTTGTAATCCAAAATGATTAGAACAAAACGTGACAGAAATTTAAAAAGATTTAGTCTTATATCCTAGAGGTTTGATAAAGAAATGTAATACATAGTATACAATTACTTTCCTTTTTTTTCTTTTTGCAAATTCTTGCTGAGTTTAACATTGGTGTGGGGAATAATGGCATTATAGATTTCCAGATTTACTTTAAAACATACATTCAGCATATTTATTGTTGATAACCATCTTAGAACGCACACTGAGATTATCATCTTGGACCAGCTCAGTTTGAATAACATGGTATTTGGCTAGGTGGGATTCCAAGGGACCTGGTGTAATCCTCAAGGTGTGGTCTTTGATGTCGTCTCCACCCAGTAATGGTTAATCCCTCCTTCCCCTAAGCTTGTCACATGCCTGCCTCACTGACCTTCTTTACTGTAACCTGTGATAATTGTTGATTTGTGTTTGATTAACTTTTATGATGCTTTGTCTAAAGTTTCTATAAAACTAAGCCCCTGGCTACAGAAGGCCAGGAGAATTTCTCATCTCTATTTCCTCCCCAACCCCCCATATTATTAAATTCTCTGCAAATTATTATATCAGACTTCATGTCGTTATCGTGTGAGAAGACTATTGATCAGGAAGCTGCCTGGTGCAGCGACCTTCCATGGCAGGAACCACAGAATAGTTTTTAGGGAGCTGCATGAAGCAGCGCCCTTTGTGGCGGGACTATGGAGCAAGCAGTGTCCACCAGAGCAACACCAATAATTTATATGTATATAGACAAGTTTGGTAGACTACTCTAATTTTTTGCAGTACTGGGGATTGAATCCAGGAGTGTTCTACCATTGAGCTACATTTCCAGCCTTTTTATTTATTAAATTTTGTTTATTTTTTGTGTGTGGTACTGGATATTGAACCCAGGGGCATTCTACCTCTGATCCTCCTGCCTCAGTCTCCCAGTTTGCTGGGATTACAAGCATGTACTACTGTAATTCATTTGCATGAAGGACAAAGTGTCTTGGTAATAAAAAATCATTATGTTCTTAGAGTTGATGGCTGATACTATTATGTCTCCCAAATACCCTGTCCATCATGGCATAGAGGGATATTTCACCTCCCAAGCACTGAGAGGTGTTCCAGCAAAGGAAGGTATTCATCCTTACGAACGAGTTAGAAAGCAGGAGCTAACATGCAGTTGTCCTGAGGGCTACGGAAGAAGTCAGCTGCATCTTAATATAGTGACAACAAGCTCCCTACCTCTCCTTCAGAAAAGAGCCATGGCTCCCGGAGTTAAATAAATGCTTTATTATCTAGTGTTGCTACAAAGCAAATAGGTCACAAAGCACCCAGGTTCATTGGTATCCATCAAAGCACCATTACACCCATCCAGAAGGACCATAAGGCAGAGACACTAGGTGAGTGAGGCCATGGGGATCTCCATCCCCTCTTGAGTCCCTATTACATCTATTAGCATCACGATTATAAATTTATTTCCTGGTTTAACAGATTTAGTTTTTAAAAAATGTACTCTTTACCCTAACTTGTTAATACCCCTCTATACAATTTTCTAAGGTCAGGAAGAGAATCTAAATAAACTATACAAAACAATTGAGCAAGTGCTTATGAACTGGCAACACAATGTGTCTAGTACCATGCTAAACACTGTGAAAGCAGAAGAGGTAAGACTCTCCTTCCAAAGGAAGATCGGAGGATCTTGTTTGGAAAGTAAAAGAGACAAACACATAGAACACAAATTACATTACAGATTCTAGGAGGGCAAGTGAGAGAGAGAGAGGGGTCATGGGGTAGGAGAACAATTTCCTCAGTATAACTCTTTGTACAACTTTAACTTTTATAAACCATGATAATGTTTCATATTTCAAAAATATAAAGAAATTATTAAAGTCAAGCGGGATGAGGGGACAACCTCAAATCCAATACAAACAATAACGAACTACACTGGCAGGGATGGGGAAGAAAAGAGTAAACCAAAGAAACTTTAAAAACCAGTCTTTTGACAATATTCTCTAAGACCAAAGACAAAAAGGAATGTTTGCAAATGTTGCATACTAGTTAGTAAGTTATCAAACCTGAGAGGCATGAATTATTCTCAAGCTAGCTTATGTACATTTTAAGAGTGGGCAAATAAATAAATAAACTTTGGATAATAAGAGGCAGAATTCTTACTTTCAGGGAAAGGAGTTGCAACTATGCAAAGGAGGGAGATTAGAACAAATCCTGTGGTGGTGCATTGAAATCAAATGTATTGGTGTGAATACTCATGAGATGATAGATAGATAGATAGATAGATAGATAGATAGATAGATAGATGATAGGTAGATGATAGATAGATAGATAGATAGATAGATGATAGACAGATAGATGATGATGATGATAGATAGATGATAGATGATGATGATGATAGATAGATAGATAGATAGATGATAGATAGATAGATGATAGATGATAGATAGATGATAAATAGATATATAGATAGATGATTGATAGATAGATAGATGATAGATAGATGATAGATGATAGATAGATGATAAATAGATATATAGATAGATGATAGATAGATAGATGATAGATAAATAGATGATAGATAGATAGATGACAGAGAGAGACATAGGAAACAAGGATGGATAGAGATTTGGATTATGTGTACGTGTACATATTTTTATAAACATTTTTTCTAGCATTGTCTAATGAGCGGTCCTAGAAGGCATGACTCCAGTAGCAATTAGAACAGCAAGGATCCGAATTCTGGTTTGTAGGTATCATTCTCTCATTAAAGATGCCAGGATCCTTGGGAAACGACTAATCTCAGTGTTAGGGAAGGAGTAAGATTATCCTGGAACATCTGATAGTACCAGAAAGAAAAGAAGTGCATATATTTAAAGGACATAGGAGCCAAGCTGAAGAGATGCCCCATGGTCTAATCTGGGTCAATTTGAAGAACAAAGTAAATGGTAATAGTAATAGATTATACCTACAGAATAAAATTAATATCCATAACTTAATACTGATATACTTAAATAATTGGAACTAATAAATGGGAAATACGGCGAAGTCCTTCCTTACTATATATAATGGCATGGATTTAGACTGTTCCCCTTGCCCTCATGGAAACAAGGTAGCAATGTTGGAAGCAGGGCTTAAATGCTAATAAAAGGTCCCTGGGGGTATGAACTTGGAGATTATATAAGGTCTCTCCTTCCCCTGCTCTTTCTCTGCTTCTAGCCTCCATGATTTGAGAACAGAGCCTCTCTGCTTCCTGCTGCCATGCCCTGAACTCCACAGACCCAGCCTGACATAGGCTAAACCCTGAAATCTCCAAAAACTATGAGCAAATAAATCGTCCTTCCTCTAAGTCATGTGTGGTCAGGCTTATTGAGTCACAGCAGTGAGAATGCTGACCTAGACACTGTAGAATTCCAACTGAACTTTAAAGAAATTATGGAAGTAGAAAAATCACCAGTTGGAGAGTGGGTGAATATATGATAATAAACAGGATATTTACATAGTCCTAAAATATCTCTCTACAAAATATTTATCAAGCACGAAGGTAAAAATAGTTATTTTACAGTAGAAAAAAATCTGGCAGACACCGCCTTAGCCAAGTGTTCAAAGTTAACATCACCAAAAATAAAAATTTCAACAAAATGGCCCATCTGATACATTGTACTGAGAAGCCATGAAATCACCTCTGTGGTATTCTTATCAAATATGCCTAAGCTAGGCCGGGTGTGGTGGTGCATGCTTGTAATACCAGTACTTGGGAGACGGAGACTGGAGGATCCGGGTTCGCCACCAGCCTCAGCTACTTAGTGAGGCCCTCCGCAACTTCATGAGACCTGGTTTCAAAATAAAGTATAAAAAATAGGACTGGGGGTGTAGCTCGGAGGTAAAACACCCCTGGGTTCAACCCCCGGTTCCGCAAAAAAAAAAATATGCATAAGCTAAATGTAGTCATTATTAATTTAATCATAATATGAATCCTGGTCTATAAAATGGGCATTACTCTGACAATTGGCAAAGGTCCAAGGATTTGTTAATAGTATAGGATCGATGTCAGTTTGCTGATTTTAAAAAGTATACTGTGGTAAAGTAAGAAATGAGCATTCGGAGAAGTTGGATAAAGGGCATATATGGGAATTCTTTGTACTATTTTTGTAAATTGTTGTCAGTCTGAAATAATTTCAAAATAATAAGTTAATAAAAATATTTAAAAAGAAAAGGCAATTAAAACTCTCTCCCGCTACAGTTAAAAAATTTATTTTTTTATTTTTTGGGGGTATTTGGGATTGAACCCAGGGTTGCTCTACCTCCAAGCTAAACCCTCAGCCCTATTTTATTTTTTTATTTTGAAACAGGGTCTCACTAGGTTGTGGAGGGCCTCACTAAGTTGCTGAGGCTGTCCTTAAACCTATGATCCTCCGGTCTCAGCCTCCCAAGTACTGGGATTACAGGCATGCACCACTACACCCAACTACAAAATTTTATTTTGAAATTTTATTTTGAAAGGGACAACTTAATACTCTCTCAAAATAAAAGGATATTCCGCTGTTCTACACATAAAGAAGGGAGGTGGGGGGAGGAGACTTGATGAAGGAAAGAGTTTGAATAATGCTATGTACATATATGAAATCATCAATATTAATCTCAATAATATGTACGGGGAAGGGAAGGAAGCAGGATGGCATCCGGAGGGAAACACAGTAAGTGCTGTGTGCATGTATGTCCCTATCACTCTGAACCTCATTATGATGTAAAATTATAATGTACCAATAAAAGTCTGTTAAAATAAACAAGCAAAAGACTTTCTTCTCAAAGTAAAAATATTAAATACATTTTGCTTTATGAAAATCTAAAAATAAACATACAATGATATTTATTACATAAATGCTTTCCCAGATCTGTCCTCTCTTGGACTCATTTTAATTTTCCAACTACTGCTAATATTTTCAGAGGAAATGATCTGGGGAATGATATAATTTTTTTGTAAATTAATCCTAATGATCATTTTATCCCAGTAAATTCTGGGGATCTTACAGTTTAATTTTATGCATATATTTAACCAGTCAACATATTTCAGGAGCTCCATTTCTGTCCAAGCTACCAGATATAATTTAGCAGCAAAGACTTGACCCACATATAACAAGTACTCCTGTGCTATTATGAAATTTTCTTCTCTATTTTTAAAAGGGAAGTGGAGAAAAGAACAGGATAAAGGGCTGATATCCCTGCTCTGTAATGTTGAGACCAATTTTATAGACCACAAGACTCATCACTCCTCCATTCTCACCTCACCTCACATTCTTAGCATCAAATAAACAATGTCAGAACACACACACACACACACACACACACACACACACAAGCAAACTGACACACATTTTCAACCAGTTGCTAGTTATAATGAATGCTGTGTTTATTTTTTTTCAAGCAAAATGTCTTATATTTTCATCACTGAATCAAGCTAGGTGAGAGCATAGAAACAAAGAGAAAAAATCCTTTCCCCAGTAAAACATGCCCAGTTGCCCAGAGATTAGTGATGCTTTCAGCTTGGTGTGGTAACATGATCGTTACCCTGACATAGCAGGATCATGTGTGCCATCTCATGCGTCACTCCTTATTGACCCAGCTTCTTGTTGTTTTCCAATCTGGAGTTGTACCTGATTTTGATTCCCAATTTTCAGGTGAATCCATTGGGGAATGAGATGATTTTGTTTCTGTTTCTTGTCCAGGAGTTTTTTTCATAGTAAGGAATGGAGTCTCACACACACATGCGCACGCGCACGCACACACACACACATGCACACACAACCATAGCTGAAAAAGAGAGAACTGATTTTTATTTTAATGAAATGTTTGACTTTGGAGACTTCAAAGAAGATAGCAGGTCACCTGATTTTACCACCAGAGGGCATAAGACATTAAGAAATAGGGCAAATAAAACCCACTTGTATGTGAGACTCTCTGATTTCCTGGTTTGAAATCTCTAGGTGGCTACTTCAAGAAATAAACTCATTCAGAAGCCAATTAAGCTACGTGAAAATGAGGCTAGGAAGAGGTAAGGAGGGAAAAAATTTATTTTTTTATACTAATGAAATCCTCAACTATGTTCTCTAAAGGGTTCACCTTTATACATCTATTAATTACATTATTGATTTAGGTTAAACACTGACATAGACTGACAGTGTTAAATTGTGATGATTCCTCTCCTGGGGATGTTTTAGAAAAATATTGGCCGGATAATACAATCTCTTCTGGAAAAGGAAGAATGAGCTAATCCACAATCAATATGGCCAAGGCCTTGAGTTTGGCTTGCATATGGGTCAGCGAAGGCCTCTCTAAAAGCAGGCCAGAGCTCTCTCCCTAACCAGCAAATGGCTCTGATAGGTCTGGGAAGAGAGGTGAGAGTATGTGTGCAGGCACGGGCCCAGCGCTGCCTGGAGGACTGAATCAAGGCACACACTACACCAATGCTGTGTCAACGGGCTCTGCTCATAAATGGATACTACTTTGATCTTAGGGTTATAAATTACCTGGAGTCAGGCAGTCAAACTTCTTCTTTTTAGTTTCCATTTCCTTCCCCACCTAAGCCCCAAACTTTTTTATTCCTTTAATAGGTTGCATACATGGAAGGGGTGATGAATGATTGATGTTAA
The DNA here is from genome assembly GCA_004027185.1 of Glis glis. Classification (NCBI taxonomy): domain Eukaryota; kingdom Metazoa; phylum Chordata; class Mammalia; order Rodentia; family Gliridae; genus Glis; species Glis glis. The sequence continues at coordinate 7,245 of PVJS01014115.1, forward strand.
TGGTCTTAAAGGTCTAAAAATTATCTCAGTTGTACTAATATTTTTGCCAACATAGAAATCGCTTAGATGAGCAGGCAATGACTATCTCCTTGGATTGGACCTGTCTGGTCTATCTCCATCCTCTGCATGAGACGGCGCCTATCCATTATAATGAGATCATTTCTTCTCCCTCCCTTAAAAATCCTACCATCATTTCATGAAAGAATGATTTTGAGGGAAACTCTGCATCATATTTGCAATCAATATCATATTACTATATTCAAAACAGCTCTCGTGAGCTGGAGGATGATCATTACCAATACTGCATTTGCACAGTGAAAATACTGTGATCTGAGTTTTCACATGCTCCCTCCAAAGCTCTCTAAACAGGTAAAGGTGAGGTGGAAAACTGAGAAAATCATCTTGACAATTTAGTCAAAATACTCTATAAGTATCCTTCACCTAAGGGATAAGTGTGGGGAAGGAGAGTGTGTATGGTTGAGAATGTTGGTTCCCACTATTTTAGTATATTTTTGATAATTGCAATGTTTGTTTTACAAAGATCCTTCCTAGACATAATTGCATTGTATTGTATCCATGTTCTATGCAATGTTAAAATTGGTAAAGTCCATTTTTTTGCTTAAAATATCTCATTTTTATTCCTCACCTCTAGCTTTTAGTTTTCTATTGTATTATAATTGTACACGATCATATATTTTTTAAATTATTTTTTTTCTTTCTGTTTTTTTGTTTGTTTTTTTTTTATTTTTGTTTTGTGGTGCTAAGGATTGAACCCAGAGACTCATACATGCTAGGTAAGTGATCTACCACTGAGCTCCATTCTCAGCCCCACCTCCAACTTTTATTTTATTTTTAATTTCTTTATTGGTGCAATGTAATTACACATCATAGTAAGATTCAATGTGATTCATTCATATCTGCACACAATATCACTTGGTGTGTTTCCCTCCCCATCCCGACCCCTTCCCCCTCCTCCCTCCCTGTACATACCAGTGAGATTGATAATGATAAGTTCATATTCACACATAACATTATTTTGTCTGTTTCCTTCCCTAAATCTCCTATGACCCCTCCCTTCTTCCTCCACAAACCCCCTTCCACTACTCTACTGGTCTCTCTCCTTATTTTCATGAGGTCTCTTTTCTTTCCTATTTTTTCTCTAGCTTCCACATCTGAGAGAAAACATGTGGCCCTTGATTTTCTGAGTCTGGCTGATCTCACTTAGCAGGATAGTCTTTTGTTCCATTGTATTGGCATAAAAACAGACTGATAGACCAATGGAATAGAATAGAAGATACAGAGCCGGGTGTGGTGGCGCACTTTTGTAATCTCAGTACTTGGGAGGCTGAGACCAGAGGACCTGGGTTTGCGGACAGCCTCAGCTACTTAGTGAGGGCCTCTGCAACTTAGTGAGACCCGGTTTCAAAATAAAGAATAAAAAATAGGGCTGGGGGTGTAGCCCGGAGGTAAAATGCCCCTGGGTTCAATCCCTGGTACCGCAAAAATAAAATAAAATAAAATAAAAAGAATAGAAGATACAGAAACAAATCTACACAGATACAGCCAGTTGATCTTTGACAGAGGTGCCAAAAACATACATTGTAGAAAAGACAACCTTTTCAACAAATGGGTCTTGGAAAACTGGATATCCATATGTAGGAGAACGAAATTAGACCCCTATCTCTCACCGTGCATGAAAGTCAACTCCAAATGGATAAAACAACTAAGTATAAGACTAGAAACTTTGCAATTACTGGAAGAAAATATAGGACCAGCTCTCTAACATATAGATACTGGCAGAGACTTCCTCAGTAAGATCCCTGAAGCCCAGGAAATAAAATCAAGAATCAATAAATGGGATGGTATCTAATTAAAAACTGCTGTCCAGCTTTTAAATGTATTCTATCATAAGGTCTTGTTTTCTTCCTTAGAAATAGGTAATGAGCTGGGTGCCATGGTACGTGCCTGTCCTGAAAAGACCCTGCCCTGGGGATCTGGATTAAGATGGGTCATGAGCCTCTCTCCTGAAGGTAGGTGTTGGCATGCCTCACAGGTAGCAGGGATGAGAACTTCAAAGGCCTTCTTCAAGTATGTGAAGACATGTAGTGTAGCTCCTCTGCTGTCTATAATCGACTTTTCCTCATAAACGCCCCCTCACTGGGTACCAGAGTATTATTCTGCATGCGAAGTCACCAAAGAGCCACTGACACACAGCAAGCACCCTATAAAAAACACGCCGTCCTCAGGTGAGTCTGCTCTACTCACTATGGATAGATGGAGATGTATCAGAGGCTTTCTTCAGATAACCACTTAACGAATAAGAGTCAAGAGTCACAGCCTATCATAAACACCCAGGGCACTTGATGAAGAGATCAGCCTTAGCACTGTGTTGATAACTGATCAGAGCCCAGCTCCCCCCATGCTGAGTTTAAAGATGGCAGTCAATGTTCTCCCCTCTGTAGTTCCCCTCCTCTGAGTTCTTGCCCTGGCTGGAGCACATGTTAGGGCTGTGAGAGGAAAGCACATGTGGGGTACCCTCCAGGTGTCAGACCCCTGGCATCGTTTTGCTTATTACGCTGGTATCCTGGGGAACGCACTTGAGCATTTCAGCTTTCTCCCAAAATGGAGACAGTGTTCTAGGCACAATTAACAGCTACTGATTATTTAATCCTATGTGTGCTTGCCTTTCTGTCAAGTGTTAGATGTATCATCCTTTAATCTTCAACACATCCCTGTGAGGTATGTTTCAGACGAGGAAACTGAGGCAAAGAAAGGTTAAATGGCTCAATTTGGTAGAATCCTTTGATCATTAGAGGTTTGCAGGTGATATTGACTCAGTGGATTCACGTGCTTCCTAAAGAAATAGAAAACTAGCCGGGTGTGGTGGCACACACCAGTAATTCTAGTACTTGGAAGGCTGAGATAGGAGAATCACATATTCGAGATCAGCTTCAGCAACTTAGTGAGAACCTGTTTCAAAATTTAAAAAAAAATTTAAAGGGCAGAGATGTAGCTAGGAGGTAGAAAGCAGCTGATTCAATCCCCAGTAACACACACACACACACACACACACACACACACAACCAGAAAACTGCCATGACACAGGTGTTGATGTAGAATAAACACCATGGTCTCGCCGCACGCTGTTTAGCAGCGCTTCTGTGATTCTTTGCCGCACCAGCTCACTTTATAAAAAGTCGATTGCCATAAACTCAAATTTGACCTAGTTTAATAAAACTGTGGGTTGTGGTTCAATTATTCAGCAATCGATTGCTAAGAACTTAAGCAGTTTTTAACAACCACTATAAATGCAGTCTTGCTGTTGTGGTTTTTCTCAGGAACTAATGTTGCTGTTTCTTACTACCGTGAATATACTGTAACTCCTTCCAAGTAACCCCAAAATGTAGACAAAGCTACATTCCTACAGACATCCCATTTCCAATGGCATGGCTCTAAAGGAGGACCGTGGAGTGGGTCTTGAGATGATGTACCAGCTAATGCACTCTCTGGATGACATCCGTGTTGATTTTCTGCAGTTCACTGGCAATAACATTGGAGCCTTGATTTTGCAAAATGATAACCTATATTGTTTACTTCCCACTTAAAGAGCAAACTCCAGTGGAGAGAAAGGCAGAATGAGGCTGGGAGTGCTGGTGTCACGAGGATGCGTGGACCACAGCACGCTGACACCCATTGGTGTGGTTCCCTCCGCGGCTAGTGACATGGAGTGGAAGAGACAGGATCAAGAAGAACCCACACTGACGTCGCCATGTCTCATGGAAGCAGCCGACCCTGTGAGAGCCAAGGGTCACCCCTGCTCTGCAGCCACCCTTGTTCTCAGCCTCCAAGGCAGGAGGCATTTCTAATCGAGCAAGATTAGAGAGAATACAGAGGATGGTACAACAGATTCCAAAGCAAGGGTGAGCCGCTGCCTTCCAGTTTCCTGTTTGGGTTTCACAAGCCTCCCTCAGCAATTACGGGATGTTAGAACAAGCAGTCTGCTTTGAGTTTGGAAAGGTTTGATGTTCCTTTATGTGGGGGTGTTAAATTCATCATCGGAAGAAAAAATGCCAACCTCCCGCTCTTGGTAGAGCATTGTGGAAAGGTAGCACATCCTCTCTGACATTTCTTTTCTGCCCCCTTAGCACTAGTCACTAGACTGTGATTTAGAGGTGAATCTGTTTTTCTTTTCTTTCTCATTGGTTTTACTCTATATGACAAGCATCTAAGTCACTTTAACTAAGGATCTAATTTTTTTAACTCATAGGGAAAGCTGCCTCCACTTCCTCTCTCGAAAACAGAGGGAGAGGGGTAAGAGGAGCATGTACAGTCAGCGTCCGTCTTCTGAGCACATTTCAAGAGAAGTCATGCCAAGGCCAGGGATACAGCCGGGCCCAGTAGCAGAGTCTGGATTCCCCCAGAGGCTTTAACTTCGATGAACATCATTAAATTCAACAAGCATATGTTGATCTGTCACTAACCATACCTATTATCACCACTTCGTGTGCATAACACCGTTCCAGCCCATGGGTACTTTAATTAAGGAAAGACACCCAAGGATGCATAGAGGATGGGAAGGTCTTTGCCATAAAGTGCAGAAGGAAATCAGCATGTGTTACATAAAAACAGCGAAAGCTTGGCTCGTTCTGTGCTATAACTCATTCTGAATTTGTTCAGAGCTCCCTTGAAGATAGAGAGGAAATGTGAAGTAGCAAAAGAGGAAGGTTAAATAGCATGGAGCAGAGAAATGAAAACAAAATGGAAAGGAACTATCAGGAGAAAACCAACAAAACGGGAATGGCCAAGCCTCATTCAAGTGCTCTCAGGACTGCAGTGTGGCACTGTTACCACCTTGCCTGGGACTCCATTTCCCTGTCTGCAAATTAGGGATAGGAAAAAGTAATAATAAAATTTCTTCAGAAATTGATGCAACTTCAAATTACTCCCTATCTCTTTCATTCTTAACCCAGAGAAAGTTACTGAAAGAAGTGTCTAGGAGAGAGAGGGGAAGCCCACATTTATTGTATACCTCCTGTGCATTAGCATTCTGTAAGTTATTTTATTTAATAATCATAAACTTGTGAGAAAACACAGTTTATAAATTATATAGATGAAACATCATCTCACAGGCCCCAACACTGAGATCAGAAGCTGTGAGTGAGTGACCTAAATTCTATTGTGTGTGTATCTCTGTGTGTGTAGCATGCCATGGAGTGATACTCCACAGAATGGGACTCCACAGAGTCTATCTGTCAGAGGTCTCAAAATGCTAAACCAAGAGTCCAAGACCTATTTAGCTCTAATTGATTGGGTAATGGTTTTCATAAGACACCCACTCCATGGTTCCTCTGCATACGCAAGAACCATTAGCTCATTGTTTAGGAGCATGCATGTGGAAGTCAGGCTTGGTCCTGGTTGTACTATGTTCTAGATATGTGACTTTGTGTTATAGTTTGGAATTTAAATGTCCACGAAGACCCATGTACTAAAGGCTTGGACACCAGCCTGTGGCACTATTGGGAGGTGGTGAAACCTTTTTGAAGTGGGGCCTAGTGGGAGGAAATTAGGTCTTCGGGGGTGTGCCCCTCCTCAAAGGGGATAGAGGGACCCTGACCCCCTCCTGTTCCTCTGCTTCACTGCACCATATGTTGAGGGCTTCCTCCACCAAGCGCTCCCATCACGATGCAATGCCTCACCACAGGCCCAAAAGCTGTGAGACTATGAACCATGGGCTGAATCCTCCAAACTGTAAGCCAAAATAAACTCTCTTTTAAAATTTATTTCTCTGGGTTATCATTAGGGATGTCCTTGAGAAGATCCATGAGAAGCACTGTCCTGAGTCACATGGTAGTGTAGGGCGAACACACAGCTGCCAGACTAATGTGGATGGGAGACATGCGAAACTCAACTTCTTTTTCATATATTCATTCTGAATAGTTGAAATATATATTTGTACGGTCTTTTAGACCTATTCCAGTGATGATTATGATACTGTTATTGTGTGCCCTGTCATTGCTTTGTTTCTTTTTTTAGTGTTGCCTTTGCTGTGTAATAAATGCTATATCTAGTTACTTAGCAAAAGCATGAACCTACACTAGTATGGGCTTTTGGACAGACTTAGTTTTTGCACATAACCTTGTAAAGTCTTGCAAGAGAGACAAGCCACATAAGATATCCTTGACATTATAGCTGTTAAAAGCAAAAAAAAAAATGGTATTTCAGATATTTCTGAAATCTTTTAAGCTAAAATCACATACAAGAATTGACTCTGCAGCTACTAATTATGACAACTTTTAGATCAGTATAAAAGTGTGTTGTGTTGAAACAGCAAGCCAAGGAGTGCTGTATTTGGGATATTTAGTTTCCTTTTTAGTTAAATACCTACCTGGTGTATTCATTTATACCAACTAATATATGACACAATGTTGTAGTATGTAATTTTGTGATCTTTATTTCCCTTTGTATTCATTTTAAGCATCTAAATAAATTGCTGTATTGTGCTTAAAATAAATAAATAAATATCATTTCTCACCAGGCTAGGTGTCTACCTGTAATCCCAATACTTTGGAGGCTGAGACAGAAGGATTGCAGGCTCGCAGCCAGCCTTAGCACCTTAGTGAGGCCCTCCGCAACTTAGTGAAACCTTGTTTCAAAATTAAAAATAAAAAATAGGGCTGGAGGTGTAGCTCAGAGGTAGAATGCCCCTGGGTTAAATCCTTAGGACCATAAAAAATTTTAAATTTAAATAAATTAAATAAAAGTTATTTCTCTGGAGAATTTTGTCACAACGATGAAAGGCTGACTAACAGGTTCACTAGGACATATTACTTAGCCTTTCTGAGATGCTTTCCCTCACTCAAAACATTGAGACAACAGAGCATCTTTCCTAAGGTTGCAGCAGCGATTAAATAATGAATGCCAAATGCCAATGTCCAGCACATAGTAATCATTATTTCATCCCATGACATTAACTTTATTTCCTCTTTGCTTCCTCATTCATCTTCACAATTCACTGTATTTGATTTCTTCCCACCGTTCAACTAAAACCAGTCAAGCAAATGAAACCTGTGACCAGTGCCCTCCTTGCCAAATCCAGTCTCCCCTCTTCTGACCTCGGCAGCTTTGTGTTCACCACTCATTCATTAAGACTGAATTGTGTCTCTGCTCTGCACCAGGCATAAGGTATAGGATAATGAATGCAGCAGGCAGAATCCCTACCCTCATAGAATATATAATCTTGTGTTGGGGACATTTATATCAGAATGCACACACATACATGCATACCAACAAATTGTGCTGTTAAAGAAAAGAACAGCATGCCCTACAAGAGAATGACAGAAGGAACATTTTGTCTAATGGGGTCAGGGCACGTCTGAGACCTGAGGAGGAGCCAGGTGTGGAAAGAGCCATGTCTACTGAAAAAATAGCAGTATATGGGAAGATGCTGAGATAGAAAAGAGCTTGTTACATTGGAGCAAGTGGAAGGACATCCACATGGCAAGACAAGAGAAAGGTGGTATGAAATGAGCCAGAAGAACAGCATGGACCTAGCCATGCAGAGCCCTGAAAACCACACTGAACGCTTGTATTGAATCCCTAGGGCAACATGAGGCCACTGGGGAACTTTGAGTGAGAAGATCAACATGGCTCTGACTTGGAACATGGCTTAGAAGGGGGCTAAAGTGCATGCTTGTAATCCCAGTACTTGGGAGGCTGAGATAGGAGGATCACAGGTTCGCGGCCAGCCTCAGCTACTTAGTGAGGCCCTCCACAACTTAGTGAGACCCTGTTTCAAAATAAAGAATAAAAAATAGGGCTGGGGGTGTAGCTCGGAGGTAGAATACCCCTGGGTTCAATCCCTGGTACCACAAAAAAATAATAATAAAAAAAAGAAGGGGGCTAGAAGGGAAGTTGATGGATCGCTTGGTATGGAGGCCTTGGATTTAGGTCCTGGGAGTTAAGATGGAGAGAAGTAAAAAGATTCTCAGTGGAGAACGGAGAGATTTGAAGATGAATTAGATATGGAAGATAAAGAAGAAAAAGTGCCATGAATTACCCCCAAGGATCAGGTCTGAGCAACAGGTTGGATAATGGAGATATTTACTAAGAGGAGGCACTAAATCATTCTCTAGGGAAAGGGCCAGTATCTTTATGCTTCTAAATATCTCCCCGGAGGTTCTTGTGGCTAATCTTGGATGAGAAAAACCAATCTAGAGAAGCAGAATATATAATAATAGTTAAATTTAGCCAGATGTGGTGGCGTATGCCTGTAATCTCAGTACTTGGGAGGCTGAGACAGGAGGACACTTAGCAACTTAGTGAGACCCTATTTAAAAATAAAAAGGGTTGGGAGTGTAGCACAGAGGTAGAATGTCACGGGGTTCAATCACCATTATCAAAAAACAAAACAAAAAATTGTTAAATTTAATGCCTCATAAGCATATCTTTCTATGGAGGTAATCCACCGTATTCAACTCTTGTCACTTGCTGGCTGTATCACTGGGCAAGTGAACGTCCTCATCTGTAAAATGGCAGTGACACCAATGGTTAATCTTACAAAACATTTGGAGCACTTCCAAGTGACTTTTTTGTTTTTTGCGGTACTGGGGATTGAACCCAGGGGCATTCTACCTCCACACTACACCCCCAGCCCTATTTTCTATTCTTTATTTTGAAACAGGGTCTCACTAAGTTGCAGAGGGCCTCACTAAGTAGCTGAGGCTGGCCGCGAACCTGGATCCTCCGGTCTCCACCTCCCAAAGTACTGGGATTACAAGCGTGCGCCACCACGCCCGGCCCAAGTGACTATTTTTAAAGCAATCAGTTGAATAGACCAGGTATCTTCTCATCTCCAAGCTTTAGCTCTTGCCATGACCTTTGCTCGATGTGTTAATCTCCTCTTTTCCCATGCTATGACTTCCTAGTTTCTATTTAGAGATAACTTTCCTCTAGTGACTCCCTCAAGCACAACTGACTCCAGCCAGACATCTGGGCTACTTCTCCTGCTTGTATGGGTGCACAATTCTCTATAGATACTTCCACTATAGAATGTAACATATCGTGTTAGAATTACTTTATTTGTTTGTTTTTGCAGTGCTGGAGATCAAACCCAGGGTCTCCCACACATTAGTCAAGCACTTTACCTCTGAGCTACATCCCCAGAGCTTTTAACTTTACTTCGAGACAGAGTCTTGCTAAACTGCCCAGACTGGCCTCAAGCTTACCATTTGCCTGCCTCAGCCTCCAGAGTAGTTGGGGATTGTAGTCGTGCCTGGCTTTGTCTTATAGGTTTATATCTACAAAGCCCAGACTGATGTCATAGCTTGAGGTCAGCATAAATTTGTTGGATTTATTGAATTTAACCAAATCTAAAGCAGAATACCCTGAGGGAACTCATCTCACAATCTAAGTCTCTTGCTTAATTAAAGTAGCATGTGGATGCAGATATAGCAAATTATACCCAAAGGATATAAAAAAATGCCCTACATGGCTATTCAGGCCCAACCTTAAGCCGAAGCCAGTCATGCTAAACATAACACCTTTCTTATCTGCCTCTCACCTCCGCTTTGTTCTTCCTGAGAAATGTGGGGCCCATGCCTTTCTGGGGAACAGATGAAGGGGGGAGGAAGAGATACTCCTACAACTTTACAAAACCTTCCTTCACCCTAGTGGGGTAAGGAAGGTGGAGAGAGCTGCTGGCTGTGTGGGCCACATGAACAAGCTTGCCCAGGCTAGTTTTAGTCCTTGCTGACACATGGCCTTGCATAGCACGACCAAACACCAGCAGACGAATACTGACACTATTACAGGCACAGCGGACCTCCCTGATCCGACTTTTGTAATGGGACCCATGGTTTTTACCATGCCCTTTTATGGAAGCAGAATTTGATCTCTCTCATGCTAATAATATTCTGGAGAATTCAACTCCCAGAAAGTATGTGCAGTACACTGGTCATTCCTTTTAAAGAAAAACTATTTGATGAAGGGTTTGCATTCCTGAGGAAAAGTTAAAAAGGGCTTTTCACTCTTTTCTTTAATCTTAAGACAAATGGATCTAGCAAGAAGCAATTTTATGTGTACAAGCAGAACACCTTTGAAGCCAAACAGACCTGGCTCCAAATTCTGATTCACTTGCTTTTTAGTTCTGTGTTCATTAAAGTTAATAGTAGTGATAATAATAATAGCTAACACTTATGTGTGCTTACTATATGCCAGGCCCTATTATAATGGCTTTAGATACATTAAATTATTTTATCCTTTTTTAAAATTTTTTAGTTTTATTTCATTTATTTATGCATTTATTGATTGATTGATTGATTGCTGTGCTGGTCATCAAACCTAAAGCCTTGGACATGCAAGGCAAGTACTCTATCACTGAGCCAATCTCCCATCTCTTTACTTATTTAAGAAAAACAAAACTCCTAAGGAAGACGCTACCATCATATTTTGCAGTAAAAGAATCTGAGGCATGAATGCTTTAGTAGATGTCATAAGTTAGAAAACAACAGAGCTGGGAGTCCAGCCCAAGCAACTGTTCCAGACATTCGAGCTCTCCTTCCTGTGCTCCCAGGTGCTTCGGGAGCACATTGTCTGACTCTCAGAGTCTGAGCTGACTTGTCTTTAAAGTTGGACTAGTGAGGCCAACATGGAGGAGGCCGGAAGGAGATAATGCAAGTACAACCCTAGACACCAGAGAGACATCCAGACTGGAGAAGGTGCCTTTAATTTTCAACTTGTACACTCATGACATACCATCAAATTTCTCAGAAAATTCTTATAAACACCTGATGTCTTTAGACTGACCACAAACAGCATATACTGAAGAAACTAGAGGCTATAAAATTAAATTGTTGGAATTTTTCATTAATCTGGAAGGCAGGCTTGTTCTGTGAAGCCAACTATCTCAATGCTTCTAAATAAACTCTGGCTTTTGATACAGGGCAGAAGACCACCAGTAACCAGCTGGGAGGATGAGTCAAAAGCTATTGGAGCCCAGAAGGAGACCAATTATTTAGATCTGAAGGGGCAACTTAGGAAAGCTCTGGAAAGGTCATGAGAACATGCCCAGAAAGAAAAGAAGGAAGCTCAGTCTACTGAGGAATCGGCATAATCAAAGCTCCGGGGAAGCAGAACTCAGACAGGATTAGAAGAGAATAAGTACTGAGCTACAGTCAGAAGGAAGGATGTCCAGAAAGCTGGACCAGGAAGAGACTGTGAATGGCCTTCAACATCACACTGTGGGATGTGGACTTGATTGTGTGTGCTGCAGGGAGCCATGGAGAATAATTTTCTAAAGGAAAGTACATGATCAGCCTTGAGCTTTAGTAAGATAATTGGTATAGTACTCAGAGTAGATGAGAGTGGAGAAGACAGGTATCTGGAAGATCGATTCTGACATAGAGAGTACAAGGGACCATCTGAGTTTCTTGCACAACAGCATATTAAAATCTACACCAACACAAGCCAACACGTTAAATTCTAGAGAGAAAGGTCAAAAGTTATTTGTCACTGGACTAAAAGCGGAAATCAATCTTCACTACATGCCAGACCCTGTTCTAACTACTTTCTAGATGTTTGCTTATTTTATCCTAAGAAGGGTGTAGCTAAGAATTTGCAGCTCTTAGTAAAACTGTCATATAAAACTTCAGACATGCAAAGAAATGTCATTGTATAATTACGCACGTATTTCCACCGGAGAGTGGAATCTGGACAGGGTGGGTGAAATAAGCAAAGTGTTCTCAGCTTAGGAAAAGCCTTCCTCCTCACCGGGAAGAGCGAGCATTGTTTTCTTTGAATCGACTCTCCTAGTTCCTTAAAAAGAAGTCGATGGTGTTATGGAAAACTCACCTCTCGAAGTGACAGCAAAAACGGCAACCCATTATGAGTAAACTGGTATTATGTCAAGGTGTCAAGTAACTGCACTTCTGGCCCACGCCCCCAAGAAGGAGAGGTGAGAGAATGTTTCAAAAGAATCGAATTTGAATAATAGAAAATAACATGCCACTTCCCCATCATGCACATGCAATCACAGGGAGGGGGAGGCTGGTGATGACTGCCATTGTCAATGCTGTTCCTTTGTTCTCCCACCAAATACCCTTTCTCAGAGTCTTCCTAAGACCATCCTCGTAAGTGATCTATCCACTCATTCATCGTATATCCTCAAATTGATCAGGCTCAACAATCATGAGAGTTGATAGTCCAAGCATTTGTTATTTTCATTTGTTATTTATTGTTCCTTAAATATTTCATGCATACATAGCTCTCTTCCCCAATTTAAATGTAAGCATTTGAAAAGTGAAAATATTTGAGCATACTTGTGTAATTTTTTCCAACATATTTTATATGGCATATAAAAATCAACATAATAATAATAATACCTAAGGATTTTTTTAACGCTAACCATGTGTTCAGCACTCTTTCAAGAGCTTTACCATATTTGTTGATGTCATCATTACAACTATTGCAGGAGGTAGATACTGTGGTTTTCCTCAGTTGACGCTTGAAGAAACTGAGGCACAACGAGGTTAATTATCTTTACCACTGTCACACAGCCAGTAATACAAGATGTCTGGCAGTGTGATGCAAGAGTGGTGCTCCAATGAATCTCTTAACATTCTTTTTATTTGAATTCAAATTCCACAATGAAAAGAGAGTTGAAAATCAGAGACTCTAGCTAGAAACGGTAGACAAGACCTGGGTCAAGTAAGGTTTGGCCTTAAAACAAATTAAGAAACACTTTTTCCAAGGTCTCCGCAAGATTCTGAGACACAACATAGCACAAGGACATCTTCGACATCTACATAAAAAAAAATATGACTTTTGAATCTTTGGATGGAGCCCACTGCATTACCTCTTTCTTAATGTGCTGTCTGAGCCAGGCAAGGTGGCACATACCTGTAATCCCAGTACTTGGGAGGCTGAGGCAGGAGAATCACAGGTTCCAGGCCAGCCTCAAGAACTTAGTGAGATCCTCAGCAACTTAGGGAGACCCTGTTTCAAAACTAAAAAAGGGGGGGGGGCTGAGGATGTGACTTGAAGGTAGAATGCCCCTGGGTTCAACTCCTGGTACCAAAAAATAAAAAATAAGTTGAAATCTTAATGTGCTATCACTGTTATATGAATATAAATATGAGTAGATAAAGTGGTAGTAAGTAGAAGAAACATCCTAAGCAAAACATCAACTCCTTCCTGAAATGGTGAACTGAACTCTTCTCTCACTTTCTAGTTAGCTGCTTGCTGTCTGTGGTTGATATATGAGAAGCGGGAGGAACAGAGCAATGCCGGTGCCCGCAGGGGAGTTCAGAGCATGGAACAGGACATCATCCGTTCTAGCACCATTCTTTGGCAGCAAGCCCTTGTCTACCAACACAGTAAGTATCTGCCTTCCTTTCGGTCCTTTAAGCCAGCACAGTACACCCCACTTGTGAGTAGAGCTGAGCTGTGAATGCCACAGCCTCTGCCTCAGTTTCACCCTAGCATTTGAGCTTTGTGTTTTCATGTGATTTGCTTATCGTGTTCAACTTCAGTTTCTCCAGTGAGAAACTCTTCAGTGACTCTGTTCCGACATCTCCTCTCCATATCTCAGGATTCCAGAACCCAGGGTTCTAGGTCTGTCCCTATGACCACTTGGTCCACATGACCAGCTACCCATATTCTCATGGAGGGACAGCTTGACCATAGGTGATATCACATCAGAGCATAAACTCTGAACCAAGCTGCACCTTCATTCATTCTTAGCTTTACCACACCCATATCATGTCATGCACAAGGTTTATTGTGGGCATAATTGGTGGTAGGGAGTTTTTTGTTGTTTGTTTGTTTTGGTACTCAGGATTAAACCCAGGGGTATTCCACCTACAAACTACACCCCCAGCCCTATTTTATTTTTTATTTTGAAACAGGGTCTTGCTAAGTTGCTGAGGGTCTTATTAAGTTCCTGGGCTGGCCTTAAACCTTCAATCCTCCTGTCTAGGCCTCCCAAGTACTGGGATTAGAAGTGTGCACCACCATGCTCGGCTCATGGTAGGGAGATTTTTATATATTTGAGATCCTACTTGGTGGGCATATGATAATGACATGAGAAACATGCTATCAGACCACTGTTTTCAAAGATGGCTATGCAGTTCTTTTGATTGTAGTGCACATGCCTCTTTGCAATGTCACTTTGCAACTCCTTCCCATCAAGACATAGAGTCTTTTTCCCTCCTCTTGAATATAGGCTAGCTCTGTGGCTTGCCTCGGTCAGCAGAATACAGCAAAAGGGACATCCTAAGGCTGCAGAGCCTCAGCTGCAAAAGGTCTATCAGCTCTCAGGCTCTTGTTGCTCTGAGAAGACCACAGAAGAAAGCCTGGGCCAGGCTCCATGCGGATGACAGACCACTCCCAGGAAACAGGGGGAACCAACTTCCAGTCATGTGATGAGGCCCTCCAGCCTCAGTAGAGCTGCCAGGTGACTACAGCCAGACCAGTGACCCCAGGAATACCAGGAGAAGAATTGCCCAGCTGATCCCAGCCCAAACCACCAAGGGACAGCAATCTATGTTTTTTAAAAGCAGGTTGTGGCAAGATTTGTTGCAAAGAAATAGCTAACTGATTAAAAACTCCAAATTCTATATGTGATATGTGTTAGATTTCTGTCACTATAACAAATTTCTGAGATAATCACCTTAAAAAGAGGAAAGTTATATTTTGGGTCACAGTCTTGGAGGTTCTAATCCATAATGGACTGATTTGGGCTGTGGCTCTGGGCCCATGGTGAGGCAGCACATCATGGTATTAGTGTGTGGTGGAGCAAAACCATTCATTTCATGGCCAAGAAGTAGAAGAGAGAGAAAATAGGGGCTGTGGTCACACTGTCCCCATCAAGGACATACCCCCACTAATAAAGGCCTTCAAATTAGGCCCCACCTTTAAAGTTTTCACACCTCCCAATAGCACTCTACTGGAGAACAAGACTACAACACATGGGCCTTTGGGGGACACTTAAAATCAAAATTATAGGAAGATGAGAAAATCAGTATCTCTGATATTATCATGATACAAACTTACTATTTTCTTAACAGTCATGAAATTTTTAAGCTTTATATATCCAACTGCTATGTTCCATGCTATAATTTGGATATAGAATGTCCCCCGTGAAAGCTCATGGAGTTGGCAATGCAGAAGTGTTCAGAGGTGAAATAATTGAACCAGGGTTCTAAACTCATTAGTGGATAAAACTATTGATGGATTAATAATTTCAATAGACTTACTGGGTGGTAACTATAGGCAGATGGGGTGTGGCTAGAGGTAGCTCACTGGGGATGTGGACTTGAGGACTAAATATGTCCCTGGTCTCCTCCCCTCCCCACCCCCACTTCCCAGCTGCTCTGAGCAGCTTTCCTCTACCATGATGTTTCTACCTTGGGGCCGGCTCACCATGGACTGAATCTCTGCAACTGTGAGCCAAATAAACCTTTCCTCCTCTAAGTTGTTCTTGTAAGGTATTTTGGGCACAGAGATAACAAAGCTAACTAATATATTCCACTCCTGACACTATTTCTACTACTACCACTATGGCTACTGCAACATGCACACACACTCACACACATACTCATCCATCTCCCACCTACTTATTCATATGCTCTTAAGGGCTTTGCTTTCTTGGTGTACATAGTGCTATATTTCCAGTGGAACCCATTTAACTAGCTTTGTTTCCACATATTCAGTTCCCCCAGTCTACAAGGAGTAGCATTCACTTACTATATACCAGAAACAGTCCCTCACTTTCACCTTTCCAGACAGATCACCATTATAATGCCCATGTTATATATGAGATGCCTGAGGCACAGTCGATTAAGTCTGCTCAAAGTCACAGAGCTAATAATAGATGATGGAAATAGAATTTGAACCCAGTCAGGGAGGCTCCATTCCTGCCCTTAAATATATTCCACTCTCTAGGTGACCCAAAGGCACTGTAGCATTTACATATTCAAACCCAAACTCATCATTTTCTCTCACAAACCTCATATTCTCTACTCTGATAAATGATTACCTTTTACTTATATGCCCAAACCAGAAACCTCCCTGTCCCTTATTCCTGTTTCTGATATGTGACCACATGCTATGGAATCCGTGCTTCTCTCCATTCACTGTCATTGTCTTGCCATTATCTTTATCTTGAGCAAGTACAGTTAGGCATTTGCTGGTCTCCTTACCTATCACTGGCTGAGCCAGTCACTCTTTACTATCCTTTTCTCTTCTCCAACCCATCTCCCCATCACACCAAAAATAATATACATTGTCAACAGGGTACCTTACTTGAGAGGCACAAGACAGCCACCGTGGTATGATGGTGACTGTATGTGATAGTGAGTTCCCACATGTGTAAGTGTGTGTCTGTAGGAGTAAATGTTGCTTGAGGTAAGGTGGCTGACTCAGTTTGCCATAGACTTCCCCTATTGTGGAATGGTAGAGAGTCCTGGCTGCCAAGAAGCCCCTCACTCCCAGGCAAATCAGGATGACTGGTCACCCTTCTTGAGAGAAATGTTGAACTAAGTGATTGTTATTGCACCACTGAAGCCAATTGGAATTATAGATTTTGCCTTCCTCTGACAAGTAACTCACAGCCACAAATTAAGTAGAAAGAGAAGTGGCCATTCCATCAATTTCACATACCTTCATTTAACTCAACCTGCTAGTAGGTTTTGAACAAAATACCATCCCTTCCTTCTGAAAATATTTTCTTCACTTGGTTTCTAGCCCTTACACTACCCTGATTTTCCTCTAATCTTAATTTTTTAGTCTCCTTTGATGAATGTTTTACCTCTCTTAATGTTGCAGTGCCCCAAGTTTCTATGTTTGACCCCATTGTTTTCTCTTCTGATAACCACTGGGCAGAAGACTTCACCTAGTTGATCCTTAAGTTCAGAATCAATTAAAAGATAAAGATAGCACTCAAAAAGAAGAGATAAGAATTTATCCTCATTATTTATTTTAAATATACTTATATTGGATATTATGGTTGCATCCCTGACTAACCCAAGTGCCACTTACGTCAGCTATACCAATCCATCTCTCACCATCACCACTATGGACTCCAGGTTCTACCATCCTCTTCTGTCTGCTCTATGGAATAGTACCACTGGTTTAACTGCTTTATTTTTGCTCTGCCACAGTCTTTTCTCCATACATGCACTGGAATCAACATGAAAAGTAAATCAGACACCATTACTACCCCAATGTGTATCCTCCAATAGTTTCTCATCTTTACACTAAGCACAAAACCCAACTATAGATTATGATCCACTATCATCTACTCTTACCTACCTCTCTGTCCCGTTGCATATTGCTCATCCCTATTACTCATTCGACCCCAGTCATGTTCTTAAAGCATGAAGACAGAGCTCACTTCTGTGTCACAAACATTGCATGTGATAGTCCTTGTCCTTTTGCCTGAAACTCTCAAGTGTCTTCCTCTCTTATTTTATTGAAATCTCTGCTCAAGTGTAACTTTCACTGTAGGACCTTCCCTGACCTCCCTATTTAAAAAACACCCTACCTCCAGGACTCTTAACTCCTTTACCCTCCTTTATTTCAGGCACTTACAACTGCCTGTTATTGTGTTGTGTTTTCATTTGATTGTTTATTATTACTCTTCTCCACTAGGCTGCTAGGCTGTAAGCTCCAAGCTTCATGAAGGCTTTTTGTTCTCTGTTGTACCTTCAGCCCTGAGAATGGTCCTTGACAAAAGAGACACTCAAAAAAAATGCCATTTGAATTAAAATAATTGATGCGATCTTCATCATTCTAATTTACAGGTTTGATCATGCCACTTTTTTCTTAAGCCGTGTAATGGTTTCTCATTGTTCTCTGGGTAAAATCTAAACATTTAGCATGGTGCACATGACCCTACCACTTTTCAGTTTCGCCTCTGACTACCCCCATCATGCAGCGCCAGCTCCAGCCTGTATTAACCATTTTACAGCCAGAGCTTTGTTCAGCCATCTTGGAATCTATGGATTCTAGCAAATGACCGGCACAAAATGACTACAAAGCAGCTAGCATTCATTGGAAGGAATTCTATAAAGCAGAGAGCATAAAGAGTCTCAATTTTACATTTTACCTGGTTACTATGTTGATAAAATGGTGGTCATGAAATCAACCCTATCTCACGGGTTGTTTTTAAGAGTCAAATTCGTTTAACAAATATTGACAGGGTAGGTATTATGTGCTCAACATTGTCCCATGTGCTGGGACACACTAATGAGTAAAATAAACTATGATTCCTGCCTTCATGGAACTTATGTTCCACTAAGGAAAGACACAGACACACAGACACACACACACACACACACACACACACACACAGAGTGAGTGCAATAGACAGAATTAAAGCAGGAAAGGAGAGTGGGGAGTATCTGGTAGAGTACATATAATACATATTATATATGCGTTGGTCAGGGTTGGCCTCACGGAGGATGATATTTGAATATAGGCTTGCAGGAGTTAGGGACTGAGCCATATGGATATTTGAAGAAAGAACATTTTAGTCAGGTGGGACAATAAATGCAAAGACCTTGAAGCAAAAACAAAAATAAACAAACAAGAAACTTGTCTATAGTTCTAAAAGATTGACCACGTAACTTAGAGGAAAGATTTGTTTCGTTACGGTTTCTGGTTCAGTCCATGTGAGGCTGGGGACTTTGGATCTCAGGTCATAGCAGTAAAAAGCAAAGAGAGGTAGAGTGCACATGGGCTGTGCTCACATCATGGAGGTCAGAAGCAAGAAAGAGAGAGAGAGAGAGTAAGGGGAGGAGGAACCATATATAATCTCTAAGGCCACACCCTACCATCTGTAGGGTACCACCCAGGTAAATCTATTACAATGGATTTATCCACTGCTGGGATTACAACCCTCATGACTCCAATATATCAATCCTGCATATTAATAAATGAACTCTTTAGGGGACATTTTATATCTAACTATAAAAATAGTGTTCACAGCCATATTCTGGGCCATAAAATAAGTCTCAAATGATTTAAAAGGATCACAAGTGAATTAAGTTAATAGTGATTTAATAAAAATAAATAATATGAAGCATTACAAAATAATTTCCAATTATTTTAAAACTATATAATATACTTCCTTTTTACTGTGAACAATACTTTAGTCATTTTTGTTTACAACTGAAAAAATATGGAATGCTTCACAAATTTGTGTGTCATCCTTGCTAATTTCTCTGTATCGTTCCAATTTTAGTACATGTGCTGACAAAACAAGCACCCTAACACACTTCTAAAAAAGCCATGAATCAAGAACAAAATCGAGAGGGAAATTAGGAAGTATTTTAAATAGAATAAAACTCAAAATACCAAAATCTGCACAATGCAGCTAAATTTATGGAACTATAGCACCTCTACAAAAAAAAGAGAAAGGTTTGATATTAATCACTTCAGCTTCTACTTTAAGAAACTAGAAAAAGAACAGCAAATAAAACCCAAAGTAAGGAGAAGAAAATGATAAAGATCAGAGGGGAAAACAATGAAATAGAAAACAGAAAGTGATAGAGAAAATCAATAAAACTGATAAACTTGTCACAAAGAGTAAAAGAGAAGATAGCAACTGCCAATCTCAGGAATAAGAGAAATGGCACTAAAAAATTCTACCGATATTAAAAGGAAAATAAAGAAGTAGTAAGAACAACTCTATGCCAATAAACTTGACAACTTTGATGAACATGTACACATTGCTTACATAGTATGAGTCTCCATAGTACATTCGAGATGGAAGAGACAGACAGCAGATAGCCCTGTCCCTAAGAAAATTAAGTGTATTTTTTAAATTCAATCTATATTCTGAGTAAAGAATAAAACTTATAAATAAGTTAAATTTATAAACAAATATAAAGAAGTTAAGTGAAAATACTTCCACAAAGAAATTTCTAGGCACAAATTATTTCACTGGTGAATGCTACCAAACATTACCCATTCTCTACAAACTCTTCTAGGGAATTGAAAAGAAGTAGATACGTCTCAACTCATTCTCTAAGGTTGCTGTTACTCTAATACCAAAACCAGACCGAGGTATTAAAAGTAATAAAAAAAAACGCAGACCAATATCCCTTTGAACACAGATACAAACGTTCTTAACAAAACATTAGCAAGTTGAATGTGACAATACATAAAAATGATAGTAACTCATATCCAAGTGGGATTTATCCCAAGAGGACAGAGTTGGAAGATCAAGGAAGCAGGTATAGGTAGACTGGAATAAGCCAGAGAAATGAGAGAATACTGGAGTAAGCAGGAAGAGAAATGAGATTCAAGAAATGAGGGGAACTGGATCCTAAGGACCAGCGCATGCGTATGTTCAACTCAGAGGCTCCCAAACTTAGTGGCTTACTGCCCCCTTTTCAGAAAAAAAAAAAATTACACAGCAACCCCCTGGGCACTTCTACTGTCCCTTATTTTTATTCAATGCCCCCCAGTGGCACCCAAGCCTACTAACACCCTTCCATTAGTCTAGCATCCCCCACCCTGGGAGTTGTATCGCCCACTTTTGGACTCTATGTCAGATCATTTGACTCAATTGGTTCTAATGACTCTGAACTAATAGTGGGAACTTTAAACCTCTCAACAAGCAGGCAGAAAGACTATGGTTGAAATCAGAGAGACCAAATGATGTAAATAAGAATATTCTGTAAATTATTAACAGTTTTCATAATAGTAGTTACTGCAATAGGTGATCTCAGGAATGTGGAGAGCCCTGTTTGGGTGTAGAAGGGCCACTAAAGCACAGGCGAGTTTCACCAGACCTTCTTATTTCCCACCACTCAGTTTTATTGTCAGAAACAAAATGGTAGGAGCCCAAAACAATAGTGCATTCCTTAATGGGATGTGCTTCGTCCTAACTTGATAGTGATGCCAGGAATATATCTAATCTTTTCCCCAAGGTGCTAGTCTCCCTTAAACCAGTCACCTGCAATCTTGTTCTCCTGACTAATGATGAAAGAGGTCCTTTCAGGCTCTGATGCCTCCACACATCAGAGTAAGCCAGAAACAGCTGCATCCACTCCTGGGAACAACAGAGCAATACGTTCCCAGGGCCTAAAAATATTGGAAATGATGATTATCTAGGATAGAGACCATGTAAAGCATTGGGAAGTGGAGAATCAGAAAAACTGAGCAAAAAGAGCCAGGCAATATGAGGTAAATGGAGCTGAGGATCCAGGACTGTGTTGATAGGCCAGGCTGTGGATACAGAGCAAGCATTTGATTTTCTTTTGCAGGGATTTGCGATATGATCAGGGTGGTACTGAGTAGTATAAAAAAGTCCATAATCTAACACACACCTAATTTCATGTTCTAGATCATAATGATTTAATTTTTTGTGGTGTTGGGGATCAAACCCAGGGCTCCAGACATACTAGGCAAGCACGCTACTATTGAGCTACTTCCCGGCCCTAATTTCTTTTACTGTACTTAAAAGGTCAATACAATAATGAGAGTTCTAGGACCCTTTGCAGGCAGAGAGGGAAGTGAATACCATGTAAAGAATTGTCAACCTCATCCACAGATAAAGTTAATTCTGCTGACAAGCGAATGCTTTCTACATGAAGACTCTGCAGTTTCTATTTTGCACACCAGCCTTCTGACTGGGAAATTTCAGCATGTCAGTGACATTTCCGGCCTGGTCACAAAGTTACCTATTGGCTGCTGTGTGCTTCAGAGTAACGTTTTCTAAAGCTTAAGATTATTTGGAAAACTCTATTTGTTCATCTGTACTGAAACAAAAGTGGTGAAGCAACTATCCCACCTGTCATCTTGAAATCTTAGAAGGAAGTGACTGCCTACAACACACACACACACACACACACACACACACACAAGTTTTACCAATATTCAAAACATACCTGGGTGTGGTGGCACATGCTTGTAATCCCAGTACTTGGGAGGCTGAGGCAGGAGGATTGCAGGTTCATGGCCAGCCTCAGCTACTTAGTGAGGCCTCCGCAACTTAGTGAGACCCTGTTTCAAAATGAGGTATAAAAAATAGGGCTGGAGGTGGAGCTCAGAGGTAGAATTCCCCTGGATGCAGTCCCCAGTACCACAGTAAGTAAGTAAATAAATAAATAAATATAAAATATCCAAAACATATAAAACATTTTTCTAGAAAATTTTGCCTCAATATTTTTTCTGTACTAATATTTGTGAAATAGTGTTGTTTTTTCTTTTTAGTTATGCCTGCATTCAGTATATATGTATTGAAGTCTACCATAGATGATTAGCATTCATACAGTTACATTTATTGAGGGATAGAAGCATATGCTGGTATTTACAATTCAAAGAGACAAGCTGATCAGAGAAGCATAAGCAAGGTACCTAGGGTTAAAAAGAAGGAAGTCGCTAACTGAAAGGGATTTTGAAGTGCAATGGGAAAGTTATGTACGACCTAGACCTTGGCAGATCGGGAAGAATTCATGATGGAGAGAAGCAGGATGCATGACATTTCAGGCAGAGGGAATAAAGCCTGCAGGAATAGAAGTTCATACAGATGTATTTTGTTGAAGAAGTCTTCTGCCTTCTGATACCCTCCCAGCTAGCACCTAACCAGTGATTAATTTTCACCAGTCCTTGTAGTTGAAGTGATGTGATCACTTTATGAAATTATGAATATGATACTAATGATGACAAGGTAGGGTCTTGCAATGGAGCTACTCCAGTGTCCATGTAGCTACGCTAATCAATTATTCACTATATTAATCAACCTGCTTCCATTTTCCCATTTCTAAATGCCTTCAATGTATTCTGAGAGTTTACTATCATATATCATGAGTATTAGTTGCTGAGCCTGAAAGATTAGAAAATTTCTTCTTTGACTATTGTAAAGATGATAGTTATTTTAAATATGAATTTATGTATTCAAAGTAATTCCTGCCAAAATTCAAGTCACACACATAACAAATTTGTTCTAAAATAAATAAGGAATATAATAGGGAAGAAAAATTAAAGAAAACTAGTATAAAGACTAAGATTGGACTAATGGTTTTGATATCACATATTTTATATGTCTAATTGCTTTTGAAATATGATCAATTTGTTACTAGGCTAAAAATAAACAAAATATGTAGCCCTGAAAATAGAACCTATTATCTATAGTACTATAGTTTCAATAATGGGGATACATTACTCAGTGAGAAACTGAAGGTTTAGTCAATAAGTGTCGTCTGAGGAAGTAGTTAGCAATCTGGGGAAAAATCAATTTGGGGCCTCATTTTATTTCTTATGCCAAAATATATTTTAAATAATTAAGGAAACAAACATGAAAATCAAACAACAAAAAGTAGCAAAAAAGTGAAATAAATATGTAGCCAGTGTCTAGAGGTAAAAGGATTTACTAAGCTTAGAAATGACAAAAGATATAAGGGAGAAAATAAGAAACTAAACTGAATGAAATTTTAAAATTTTAGAATTTTACTACATAATAAACTCTAAAAATCATGAGATGAGTATCAAACTGTGGATATGCTACAGAAAATATAAAACATATATATATAAAGCAAATATATATATATCTCAGAGAGAGAGAGCTTGAAAAAATGGGGGAAATAAACATAAACAAAAAATTAAGTACAGTGGAAATTATTTTATTTATTTTGTGGTACTAGGGATTGAACTCAGGGGCATTCTACCTCCGAGCCATACCCCAGCCCTATTTTATTTTTATTCTGAAACAGGATCTTGCTAGGTTGTTGAGAGTCTCACTCACTACTTGCTGAGGCTGTCCTCGAATCTGTGATCCTCCTGTCTCAGCCTCCCAAGTACTGGGATTGCAAGTGTGCACCACCATGCCTGGTTGGGAAATTTTAAAATAATGACTTTTACCAATTGTATAGCTAGTTAATAAACATACAAACCCTAAATTCATTATTAATATAATGGAAATGCAAGATAAAATAACACTGAAAAGTAACTGTTTCACTGTCATAAATAGTATTTTTCTAAGTCATCATGTTCAATGTGAATGCAAAGATAGCACAGTAGAGAATGTGTTTGGGTAATCTGACTGCCATTACCTTTACCTTAGTGATCTAAAAATAATTTTTTTTTTGCGGTACCAGGGATTGAACCCAGGGGCGTTCTACCTCCGCGCTACACCCCCGGCCCTATTTTTTATACTTTATTTTGAAACTGGGTCTCACGAAGTTGCGGAGGGCCTCACTAAGTAGAGAGAGAGAGAGAGAGAGAGAGAGAGAGAGAGGGAGAGAGAGAGAGAGAGAGAGAGAGAGAGAGAGAGCTGAGGCTGGTCGCGAACCCGGATCCTCCGGTCTTCGCCTTCCAAAGTACTGGGATTACAAGCATGCGCCACCACGCCCGGCTTAAAATAATTAATGTTTTTAATGATGATTCATTACTTTTATAATTGAGGAAAACTCAAAGTGACACCACATGTCTGTAGTAATTAAGAATAATACCTTCCCCAGTTGTAGTGAATGTGTAATACCATGCAATGAGCCAACAGGCCCGAGAGCTTCCACTGATGGTTATTAAAGAATCTGCTTAAAAACAATAGGATCTTTCAGTGAAGAAGATGATTTCCAGCCATCAACATCTGCTGAGGCTGCAGAAGACAGAAATATCTGTTGTCTATCAGCTCAAAATGCTTTAAAAAAATAGGTGTTATACAGTCATCATGAGTCCAGGCAGAATTTTTGCCTTTAGAAAAGAACATACTAGTGACTGAAACATGGATACCCAGTAGAGATGTGGTCTACAGGATTCTAGGCAGTGTGGTTGAAGTAGCAGCCGCTAAATTGCAAGGATCTTTACCCAGAAGTGGCTTGTGTGTATAAGTGCTTCAGAAAATTTTATTATCTGTGTTTCTTAAAACAAAAAAAAAGGAAAAAGAAGTATGCATAGGCATTTGGGTTTCTTTCAATAGTTTTGAATACTTGAATACCTCTACACAATTTGTTGATGTAGGTGGTAGTAGTGGTGGGGGGTGTTGAGTGGGTGGAAAGAATGACAAATTGTACAATGTACTGATGTAAACAGGGCTAAGAGGTTCAGCACAGGAGCTGGGGAAGAGAAATGTCACGAAAGGTAACAGAAAACTCCACATACTAGCTCATTCCTTGGGCTAAAAACCACTAGTGGCTTTCTGTTCACCCTTTTACTTTATAAAAAACATATAAGAAATAAAACGAAGGTCCTTCTTTTGAAATTAGTTCACAAAGTTTTTGAGCCAGCCACACTGCATAAATTTACATCTCTCTTTTTGCAAGACCTATTTACAGACGACTGTCTTGTGAAGGCATTTTGTGGAATTCGTGGCCACCAAGATCGGGTCACTGAAATCCTGATGATAACTGAAGTATCAGGAGTAGGGGCTGGGGAAGGCTGGCCTCTAGGGCCTATCCTGACTTCTCAAATCAGTCCTATAAAATTGAAACAAGCCTTGCTGTCTGAGGGCCTAGTCACCTGATAGGATATAAAGAGAACTCACAGGGCTGTGGGCCCTCATGTATCAGCTGCTGTTTTTCCCTTTACTGGCCATGGTAACTTCCAGTTCAGGAGTTTTCTGGCCATATTGCCCTGGACAATGTGGGAACAGGAGGGCCTGGCCACACACGTGTTTGTATATTTCTTTCCTTTCTCCCCTTGAGGGTTGGAAATGTAATTTGGAAATGGTGAAAATAAAAATGAGTAAAACTGATTTGAACTTGGTTCTAAGAGGGTTTGAAATCTACTATATTCTTCCTGTTTATCTAAATCAGCATTAAAAGAAATCACATTTTCCCAACAAAGCTGATGGAGAACCAATAAAACATTAACAAATGATCAGAAAAAATAAGAGTTTATTAAGTGGCACAATACAAGATAAAGGAAAATCACTCAATAGCATTCCTTTATACTAGCAATAGCCAGTAAGAAAAAAATGGATAAGTAGCCTATTTTCCCACAATAAGGACAGTGACTTATAAGATGCTTATAGTGACAGACACTGAATAGAAAGATATTTTTATAAAATTATCAATTCTTGCAAACTAATCAATATTTAATGCAATCTCAATCCTATTCTAGTATTTTGTCTTTAAGACCACATAAAAGTTGTAAAAATAAATATAGGACATTGCCTAGCAACTTTTATAAAAATAAAATTCAGCAAGGTAGGGTGGGGTACCTGCTATTTACAAAGGTGCTTTGTTCAGATTAGTATGATACTACCAAAGAAAGAGACAAATTAGTAGCATTCAGAAAAATATTCAATTATCTATGATAACTTGATAAATGATAAAATTAGCATTTGAAATTTAGTGGGGGAAATTCAGACTAATAAATGGTGTTACAATTGTTGATCAATCGAGAAGAAAACCAAGTGCAATCTCTGTCTCACAACTAAATGCAGAAATTTTCAAATGAGCTTAAGATTGCACACAGACACACAATTTTTTTCATTGTATCTTAGCTTTATTTTCATCATTATGTATAGATCTAGGTCTTCTTGTTTATTGAACTTTGATAGAAATTAGTTAATCACACTTATTTACATTTCTATTAGTTAATTACATCAGGACATCAGGCTTGGTGCCTGGTTTTTATTTTTGTTTTGCTTTTACTTTATCTTTTTTTTTTTCTTTTTGGTGGTGGTGGTACTGGGGATTGAACCATGCAGGGGCATTCTACCTCTGAGTGATACCTCCAGCCTTATTTTATTTTTTATTTTGAAACAAGGCCTTGCTAAGTTGCTGAGGCTGGCCTCAAACATGCAATTCTCCTGTCTCAAACTCTCAAGTACTGGGATTATAGGCATATGACACCACACCCATCTTACTTTATCATTTTTAAAATATGATTTTTAATTGACAAAAATTGCATATACTCACCATGTAAAACACGATGACCTGAAATGTGGATACATTGCATCAAGCTAATACACTGTAATATGTTTGTTAATCAAACTAATGTATTGCTTCAAATACTTATTGTTGTGTGTGTGATAAGAATGTAAAATCTACTCCCTACGATTTTCAATAATACAATACATTGCTACTGAAAATAGTCACTATGTCATGCAATAGATCTTTTAAACTTATTCTAATTTTGTATCCTTTAGTTATCTCCCTGAAAACCTTCCCCTAGCCTCTGGTCACCACCATTCTATTCTTTGCTTCTTTCACTTTGATTATTTTATGTCACATATAAGTGAGATCATGTGTCGCTTTGCCCTATATCTGTCTTGATTTTACTTACTGTAGTCCTAGTTCATGTTGTCACAAATGACAGGGTTTTCTTTTTTTCAGGATGAATAACATTCTACATTATCTTTTTTTATTTGTGTGTGTGTGTGTGTGTGTGTGTGTGTGTGTGTGTGTGTGTTACTGGGGATTGAACCCAGGGGCATTCTACCTCTGAGCTACACCCCCAGCCCTATTTTTTATTTTGAAACAGGGTGTCACTAAGTTGCAGAGGGCCTCACTAAGTTGCTGAGACTAGCCTAGAACCTGCGATCCTACTGTCTCAGCCTCCCAAATACTGGGATTACAAGCGTGCGCCACCATGCCCGGCTTTCATCTTATTTTTTACAGGGCTGTGAATTGAACCCAGGACCCAGCACTTGTCAGGCAAGTACTCTACCACTCAGCTACACCCTCAGCCCCCACATTTTCTTTATCCATTCATCCATTTATAGACACTTGAGTTGATTCCATATCTTGGCTACTGTGAATAATGCTACAGTGAACATGAGAGTACTGTTATCTCTTCAAAATACTGATCTTTCCTTTGGATATATCCCCAGGAGTGCGATTGCTGGATCATATGGTAGTTCTATTTTTTAATCTTTTGAGGAACTTCCATACTGCTTTCCATAATGGCTGTACTAATTTATATTCCAAACAAGTGTGCAAGGATGCCCTTTCCTCCACATCCTCACCAAGGCTTATTTTGTCTTTTTGGTTATAGCCACCTTAACAGGTGTGGGTGATATCTTATTGTGGTTTCAATTTGCGTTTTCCTGATGATTAGTGATGTTGGGCGCCATTTCTCATATCTGTTGGCCAATTGTATGTCTTCTTTTGAGAAATGTCTGTTCGGGTCTTTTGTTCATTTAAAAAAATTTTTTTTCAGTACTGGGGATTGATCCCAGGGGCATTCTACTTCTGAGCTACACCCCCAGCCCTATTTTTCATTATTTATTTTGAAACAGGGTCTCACTAAGTTGTGGAGGGCCTCACTAAGTAACTGAGGCTGGCCACAAACCCAGATCCTCCTGACTCAGCCTCCCAAGTACTGGGATTACAAGTGTGCGCCACCACACCCGGCTCTTTTGTTCATTTTTTTAATCGGATTGTTTTTTTTTTCAGCTATTCAGTTGTATGAACTCCTTGTATATTTTGGCTATTAACCCCTTATCAGATGTATCACTTGTAATATTTTCTCCCATTGCACAGGTTGCCTTTGATGATGCTTTGAAGCATCTGTCTATTTTTGCTTTTGTCTCTTGTGTTCTTATAGTCATATCCAGTCTTTGCCCAGTCTGGTGTCATGGAGCTTTGCACTTAGGCTTCTAATACTAGTTTCATGGTTTTAGGTCTTACATTAAGGTCATTAATCCATTTCAAGTTGATTTTTTTATATGGTATGAGAAGAAGGGTCTAATTTTATTCTCCTGCCTGTGAATATTCAGATTTCCCAACAACATTCTTTGAAGAGACTATCCTTTCTCCACTGTGTTTGTTGGCAGTCAATTGACCATAAGAATAGATATCACAGAAATAAAGCCAGTTTTTTAAGGATAGATTCGCAGAGGCACAATTACTGGGCTGAAAAAATATGAGCATTTAACATATTACTAGTTATTGCTAAATACCTGGCACAAAATTCTAAAAAAAAATTCTCATGTGGTTTCTTTTTGGAGGCATTATTTCCTGTTGATTCACCAATGTCATAATTTACTCACGACTATATTTGATCAGGATAACAAGTGCTGATTGAGCAATTTCTTTGCTCTTGACAGTGAACTGAGGACTGAGGCAGGACACATAGAATAGTGGAGGGATACAATAGAAAGTTCTTACCCCTACGATCTGTTAAAATTCTCAGGAAAAATACAGATATAGAAGTACTAAATTGGGTGATATAATAATAAGATTTAATAAGCACTATTATTTGTACTTTAGAAGAATTGGAGATAAAATAGATAAAAGATTTTTTGAGAGAGAGGATTTGGCTACTTTCTCCAAATATATTCTTCACCTGAATTGATTATGACTCCAAAATCATTTGAAACTTAACATTTATAGTGATTATTATCTCTAGTAGTCTCCATTATAATTGACTGGCTGAAATAAGTTCTTCGATACCATAAGAAGATTCAAAACACATGAATGATCCTGGGGCACAGCTCATAAAAGGGAAGAAAGAGATGTAACCAACATTTATTGACCATGAACTATGAGCCAGGTGCTTTGATTACATTCTCTTCTATTTTATTCACCTGGAGAATAAAGATATTTTGCCAATAATTCTCTAGAATGAGGAACAGATAGATGTCTTTGATGTATGTCCCTATCCCTCTGAACTTCATGAAGATGTAAGATTACAATGCACCAATAAAAGTATATTTTTAAAAAAGGAAAGTTAGCATCTACATAGTCCCTATGTTCTACTCCAAACACTGCTGGAATCTTGAAACCCACTGTTTCTGTTTGATACATGCTTAATATTCTAAAGTGAGCTCGAAGATGCCTTCTAACTTCATATTGAAATAGGAGATAATAAGTACAGAATGGAGTCATCAGGGACAGTCTTAAAGGTTAGAAGTTTTTATGTGCTGAGCAGAAATTGACAATATATGAGAATGGACTTCAGCTGACAGAAGCCACCTCACCCAGATATGCTGGGAGATTATCCTACCACCAACACTACCACCACCTGCCCCAGTGCTCCCAATAGCTAATGGTTTACTTATATGGAGCACAAAAGGCCATTTTGCCTCATATAATGATAACTTTGCTGTACCATTTATGTTCCAGAGTTCCCCATTGATCATGCCAAGACTGGACTGAACCCAAGACCATCGCCTGATCAGCAACTTGCCCCTTCCTGTCTTGCCTCCCTCTCTCTGTTACAGGTTATTCCTGAAGCACACTCCCTCTGCTCCTGGAGAACCCAATCTAAGGAAAAGGGGATTTGGTACCCTGACCATGTTTCTGTTTATCACACCTAACAATTTCTAATCTTCACAATGACTCTCCGAGGTAGGCATTACTTCCATTTTAGGTGTTATTATGTTAAGGCTGGTACACTGAGCCGGCTTCAGCAAAGAGGCAGATCCCAGAAAGAATAACTCAGCAGCTTGTCTGGTTACCAAAGAGGAACTGATAAAGGCTGCCCGTTCACAGGGGTGTACGTGGCTACCCAACTCTAGCGACATCTATTCTAAATTTCTACAAACCTCTTCTTCCAGAGGAAAGTCATAGGTAAGAAGACAAAAACTGTGTCTTTTCCAAACCATGTTATAGAGCACTGCTCTAAATCTTTAAAATTAAGCACACTCGTTTCTGATGCATATTATGTGGAACATGTTAAATAAATACTTTTAAAATTAATGCATGAGCCAGGCATGGTGGCGCACGCTTGTAATCCCAGTATTTGGGAGGCTGAGACCAGAGGATCCGGGTTCGTGGCCAGCCTCAGCTACTTAGTGAGGCCCTCTGCAACTTAGTGAGACCCTGTTTCAAAATAAAGAATAAAAAATAGGGCTGGAGGGTGTAGCTCGGAGGTAGAATGTCCCTGGGTTCAATCTCCAGTACCACAAAATAAATAAATAAATGAATAAATAAATAAAATTTATGTATGAATAAGGACTCCAACATCCAAATAATATCATTTCTCTAGGCATGGAGTCTTCATAATTTGAACCTTCCACTGGAGCTAGAACTCACATCTATTAGCATTTGATCCAAATGCTAATAACATTTCTCTATCTCACCTTCCAATTGTATAGGTCAACACTAATAGTAGATTTATAAAATATACAAGCCTGGAAATCTGAGACTGAACCCTTAAGTGGGTTGGAGATTTCTGAATCAACCATTTGATCTCGAGATAAGCTTTCCTGGGACTTACAAAAATGACAGATGTGCATTAAACGGGAAACAATGTCAAACTTTGCCAGATGGAAAAGAACTTAATTAAACACAAAGTGAATTTTCACTGTTTAGAATATGATAAGTTATAGTCCACTGGTTAGCTGGCATTAATAGAAGGCTCTATCTATAAAGGTTGATAAGCAATTCTGAGCTTCTCTCTATAGAGCTAAATAGATTCTATTGTTTGCATGTTATAACCTAGGTGACCTCTTGGTGAAGGACCATCTCTGAACAATACTAGGTGTCTTGGAAACCTATGGTCTAGAAAAAACAATGAAGTGTACGAGCTTGGAGAAACAGGACATTATATGTGGAACAGAAGAAATACCTTTAGAGATAACCTATCACTCTATTCCAGCCCACCCTCACAGCTGGCTTTCAGAGCATATTTTTAGCTAATGAGCAGAAGATTCCTAAGTGTAGTTGAACATCAAAACAATTGCCTCATTATAGTTTAGAAAATTTCTCATGCCACTACGTTCATAAGAAAGTGACCTTGTTCTCAGCTCCCTCAATACTTTTATGACTGTTATGCCTTTTATCCCAGAACACATGTATTTTTCCCCTTTCCAAGTTAGTTCCTTAGAGATGTCATGAGAAGGGCTGTCAGAGTTGTCAGTAATTATACTGTCAAAAGATATCACTTTTTTCTTCCAGTGCTAGAAGGAGTCAGGAATGAACCATGTCATCAGTCAAAGAAACACAGGATTTATAACTACAGATTTTTTAAACTCATAGTAGAAATTGAAGGAGGGAACACGGCATGGCAGGTGAACACGTTTGGGGTGTATAACAGCAGGGAGTAAGAATAAGTCACATGTTTGTCATCAAATGGATCTGGAAACAGTTCAGTCCTCAAAGCCAGTGCTATCACAGTGATTTGTTTTCCCCACAAAACCCAAAAACTTGCAAGGAATTCAAATAATCAATATTAAAAGATGAGGACAGGAAATAATGTTAAGAATATTTAATAAATTCCATTTTCTCCAGTAAACCTTTACGTCAGCACTTCCTACATCAGACACGCTTGTATCAGGATCATCCTGCAGGCGTCCTTAAACAACAAAAGTGAGCGCACAAAAGCCAACCTAGTCATCATCTACAGCTACACTAATCTCCCCCAGCGATCTAGAGTCACGCCAACGTTGAGAACAGTGACTTTCTCCAGCGACAAAAGGAGATAGGACCTGGGGAAACAGTATTTTGATCTAAGAAAACTTATTGATTTTCTTGCTGCCTCTTTGGGCTCTTTTTGTTTTTCATATCAACTGACGAGTGAGGAGAGCACACCTCTGAGAGTATGCGGTAGATAAACTCTCTCTCCACTTTCATCCCTTTCCACACTCCCACCCACTGGGCAAGGGGGCTGAAACCTCAGTAAAATCTCCTGGTGCTCATCATGAAGTGGAAAACCCGAAGCCTTTTTTTTTTTTTTTAATGTGCCACAGGAAACTAGATAGTCCACAGATTTCTTTTTAAAAAATGGGACTGGGGATGTAGCTCAATGTTAGAACACTTGCCTAGAATGTATGAGGCCCTGGGTTCAATCCCTAGTACCAAAAAAAAAAAAAAAACTATTTGCTGGGCATGGTGGCACATGCCCGTAATCCCAGTTCTTGGGAGGCTGACACAAGAGGAGCATAGGTTCAAAGCCAGCCTCGGTAATTTAGTGAGGTCCTCAGCAACTTAGCGAGACCCTGTTTCAAAACAAAAATATTAAATAGGGCTGGGGATGTAGCTCAGAGGTAGAATTCCCCTGGGAATGACTACAAAGATTGAGATTGGGGTTGGGAGCTTCTCTGCTCTCCATCTTCAGCACGGGCTCCTACTTCAGGTTCACACGTGCTTTACAATAAAGTCTTTGAAGCTGAGCCTTAGAGATTTCTCAAATATGCTGCCACAGTCTGCAGAGGACCAAGCACCTCCCCCTTCTCCCCTTATTGACTCCTATTTAATTTGAGCGGCTTGTATGTGTTTTACATAGTAAATTTCTGATTAGGATTGGAGTTAAGGGGTTCCCCTACACATCTCATCCAGGTTTTGAGAAGCATTTCAACTTCAGGAGTTACGGTTCTACTCTAAGCAACAGCTCCAGCCTTCCCCCATATTTATTGTTTGACTTTAAGCCATAGCACTGGTTTGTAGAGTAGAAATTTACCTCTAATAAAGATGTGCTTTATAGCCGGGCATGGTGGCGCACGCTTGTAATCCCAGTACTTTGGGAGGCGGAGACCTGAGGATCAGAGTTCGCGACCAACCTCAGCACGCATGTGCGCGATCTATATCTCTCTCTCTCTCTGTCTCTCTCTCTCTGTCTCTCCTCTCTCCTCTCTCTCTCTCTCTCTCTCTCTCTCTCTCTCTCTACCTACCTAGTAAGGCCCTCCGCAACTTCGTGAGACCGGTTTCAAAAATAAAGCATAAAAATATAGGGCCGGGGATGTAGCGCGGAGGTAGAACGCCCCTGCGTTCAATCCCCAGTACTGAAAAAAAAAAAAGATGTGCTTTATTCCTTATAGAATTAATGTGATGGCAAATAAAATAAAG